>JAADYH010000674.1:0-16163 GCA_023338125.1 Phytopythium aichiense | reverse complement strand
CGCTCACCGTCCGTCCGTCGGGATCGTAGACGGTCACGAAGTTCCTCACGCCCGGGTCGATCGCGCACACGCGCGTCTCGGCCGACTTCGTCCACTCCTTATGCCGAGGGACTACGAGATAGTATTGTCCCTCGCGCAGCCTCTGCAAGCGAACCGAGCAGTCGAGCGGTGGAAGCTTGATCTCCTTGATCGTGATGCTTTCCTTGCCCTTGAATCCGAAGAATGATTGATGGAACCGCACGCCCATGTTCATAGCTTTGACATCTCTGGCGCACAGCTCAATCGTGTCCGAGCGCGCGAACTTGCTCTTGAACGAGAGCACCGGGAACGTCGTGTCCTTGCCCTGCTCTCGCATCGCAAAGTACAGAACGCGCTGACCTCACCGCCTTGATGAAGTCTTGGAATGCGGAGTTGCGGACTTCTTGGTTGACAGCTCCGTGCCATCTGCGGCTCTTCCTTTTCCGTAAGAACTTGTGCAACTTGGACACCTGCGTGATGGAACGGTGTTTGCGCCGCAACTCCTCCAACAACGCCACCACGCTCCTGCCGCTCTCCTCATCGGTGTGCGGCGCACACTCGACGATCGAGCGGCCAACCAGCTTGTTGTAGATCGCCCTGCTGGTGGAGAACATGTGCTCCAGCTTCTGCCGTTGGTCGGTCGACGGGTACAGGCGCAGTTTGATCGTGCTGTTGGCGGGCAGCTTCTTCGTCGTCGGCTTCTCGACCTTGCGCTTGGACTTGCTCGCTGCCGCCTTGCGCTTGGTCAACGCCTTCCTCTTGGTCGACGCTTTGGTCGTCTTGGCGCCGCCCTCGACAGCAGCAGCAGCAGTAGCAGCAGGTGCACGTGGCGGAGGCTCCCAAGGCGCTGGCAGCGTCGTCTCCGCGTAGTTCCCCACCTCGAACCACGATCCCAGCAGCGGGCCGACGTTGCCGTCGTCGGGCGGAAGCAGACGCGGGACATCGCGCAGCGCCGACGTCACTGGTGTCCAGAGCTGGCGAGCTAAGTCGGCGTCGAACCATTCGCTCGACGGGACCAACGTGCGCGCAAGACTGGGACGGGGTCGCTTGGGCTGCTCGGACCCGTCGTTCGCGGCAGCTCGCGCCTTAGCGCTTGCTCCACCGAGCCATCAGGCTCGGACGTACGTTGCGCAGTAGTAGGTGTTCGAGAGACGCGGGTGCACAGGTGGAGAAGAAGGTGGCTCGGCTGGGGTGGAAGGCGGCTGCGCTGCAGGCGGTGACAGGCGAATTGAGTGGCAACGGGACGGAGATCGCTCGCCTCCTCGACGCGTGGCACCCGCGCCAACAGTGCTGATCCAATGGGCTTGTGTCGTGATTTCTGTGCCACAGCTCTTTTGTCATTCGCCCACACTCGATCCTGCATCATAGTCAACCTGGAGAACTTGCGAACCAGTTCGCCACCGTCAAATGTTGCTCTCATGGAATATGGTCGCCAACCGCCAAGTCTGCTTCGTCTTGCGGCTCACTCTGGCCGAGTCGTCGACCTTCAAACCGAGGGTCCGTCGCTCTCATTTATGTGGGACAACCCCAACTCCAAGCGGATGAAATGTGTTGCATCCGGAAACGGACAACAAATTCGTGCCGTCTTCGTGGAGATCGCCAAACGGCGGGCTCACTTTCCCACGACAACCGACCGAACCAAGTGGTGTGTATCTGAGCGGGCGGGCGAAGTCGGCGCTCTTTTGTCGCTTTCTCTCTTTCCGCGGGTCTCTTTTCGTGATCGATAAGGACGTGTTTCTTGAAAGTATTACTGGTTATTACAACAGCGAGGCAGGGGGATCGGTCGCCGCCCGCCATTGAGTCCACTTGTGCTGCATGAAGGAGACCCAGACACATCGTTGATGGATCAAGGTGGTGGCGTGGCGTGACATGCATGGCATTGACATGCGTGGCGGCGAGCTTTTTGTGCCACAAAATAGAATTTTGTTTTAAGGGAAAATTCCGGAAGGTGATACAAATTGGATATTTCACCAAAAGGTGATACAAATTGTTTTAAACACTGTAATCGCCAGTTACACAGTAATCTGAAGTTTCGTGGCGACCTCATGGTTTCTTTGAATCAGAGTAACTTTGGAACGCTGTGAGGCGCCAAGGCACGCTTCTCTGACTTGCATGCACCTTGGTGGAGTCGTTTGGGAGGAAGCGATCCATTCGAGGTGGTTTGGTTCCGAGTCCCACAATGGTCATTTCGATTGCTTGAGGTAATTGTCGTGAACGAGTGCTTGTTCGGATCTGAGACGTAATCAAGGGCCTGGTGCGGTCCGCTACACTTTCAGGTGAGTCTCATTGAGATCCGACTGGGTGGCTCTGTGTGGATAACGTGCCACCAACCAGAGTCTCCCGATAGTCATTCGGATGAGTCGGATGGGAGCAGTCCCTGGGAACGCACGTTCTCGGTTAGCATGTCGAAATACCAACGTTGAAGCAAGAAGTTGAAGCAAGTCAAGTTTTTATGCATTGCAATGCAGTGTTCCCTTCTATCCCTTCTATGAACAAGAGTCGCTCATCTCGCTTGCACGAAGCGCGATTGTACCCATCCGCCTAACAGCACTTGCCGCACACGTACACTTTTCGCACCCGTCCGTTCTCTCCTCGGCTTCGGATCCGACGTTTCCGTGGTCGCTCTGCCTGACGATTGAACTGGGCTGGTTGCAGTGTGCGATCACGTGTCAGCAACACCTCTTCTGGGATCTCGATCGATGACAGCTGCTGCTTATAGTGATCGACTTTGTAGCAATCAGCCATCATGCTGATGGCCGAGCCCGTCTCAGAGTTGCTTCTAACTTGAAGTACCGCGATGATGTGGCGACATGATATGCCATGTTGCACCCATTGCACGCACGAACAGCACGGTCCGTCGATACCCAATTCGACGCGTCGTTGTTTCAGAGGCACGTCGACTCGCGACACGAACGCGACATCGTGTGTGCTGAAGTTGACCGAGTAGCTTGCAGCCTCCATCATCTCACGTTGAAGCTTGCCTTCTGCCCGCGGTGTGAGAATCCTTTGTTGATCGACACAACTTGCCGCCAGCTTTGCACTTGTGTATGCCTCCCGCATCAGAATGTTTGCATACGACCTGAAGTACTCGTACGGCAACATCTGTCTGGGCTTCAACTTCAAGCTGCGGGCTTGTTCACTCTCAACAAAGTTGGTGGTGCGCCACCCATGAAGCCGAGTGGTCAGGTAGTGTGAGAACAGCGCCGATTTGGTCGCTGGGATTTGCTTCAGGTACACTGATGCCGCACGGTTGACACTCTCGAGCTTCTCCATGTTTTAGTCGAGGTTGGTCTCGATTGTCGATGCATTAGCAGCCCACACGTACTTTTCTTGGAAGATTGGAAGTTGAACCGATTTGTCCGCTCTCATGTTCCATGCGACAAGATCAAGTCAGCACATGCATACTCATGAGTGAAGGAGATGTGCCGTCGGTACCGATGATATGACGAACGCAGAACATGTTGAAGACCCCAGCTGTCTTGTCGCAGAGATGATACCCTTGTGACGACCAGTGAACACCGGTACAGTTGTTAAAGGATAGCCATGCGCCATGATGCGCTCGAAGAACCAGAAATAGTTGTCGTGGTCTTCGATAGGAGCAAGAGCAGCCGCTGCAGCTCGATTAGCGAGATTCCCGTCACGCCCCACCATGACGATTTGCACTCCGTTGTACTTCCGGTGCTTCATATGGGCTGCGTCTACACCTTACAGGTTCAGTCCGGCTGAAAATGAAGATGCGGGCAAGATGACGATCGCGCGATGAAAATGCCCTGTCTCGTGGTGCTGGATCTCGGTGAAGACTCCGGAGCTGAGTTGTCGAAACTTGGTCAAGAAACTGGGCAAAAGGCTGATCGCCATCGGGTCTTCAGAGAAGACTTCCGCGTGAATCTGCTGCTTGGCGCGGAACATCATGCTGTTGCTGCATCCCACCCCGACTTGGTGGCGCAACTGAGTCACTAACGACTGCGTGGATGCGTTAAGGTTCGCTGTGACTGATGCACGTACGACAGGATGCTCAGCGACCTGCGTTTGTGTTGGTCGAGCTGTGCTGGAGCAGTTCCGGTGCTCAATGTCAGCTGTGGTGACATGCCAGTCACCCGAGCCGGCCTTTCCTCGATACCGCGCTAGCTTGACAAACCACCCGCACGCTGGAGCACTGGAGCACACGAGACACCGGAATGTTCCGCCCTTCTTGTCCACCTTGACCTGTTTGCCCTGGAGAAGTGCCGCTTTCTTGACAGCAGCAACTGCGACCTTACCGCTTTCCCAACGCGCAGCTTTCAGATCCGCAAGGTTCGGCACTGTTATGTCGGGACTGCACGGAGATGTCATCTCAATGGCTTGACTCGAAGTGAACCGAGGAAGGTCAAGAAGAACCCAGTCGAGGTGCCAAAAATAGTCGTCAAGCCAGACCTTTCGATCAATTATTTCCAAACGTAACCAGCTGTTACGTTTGTTTCCAGTCAAGTGTTTAAAACAATGTGTATCACCATTTGGTGAAAAATTCCATTTGTATCACCGTTCGGAATTTTTCTTTGTTTTAAACTAGTTACGTTTGGGCTGCACTCGAGCTCGAGTAACCCCGACCGACCCGGGTTACACTCCTGGCCAAAACTTTTGGCCCAAAAGGCGAATCGCTGCTGCACGAGCACGAGAGACTTTATCGGCCACTGCCGCCGCGCTCGCTGCGTGGTGATCTCGGCGCTTCCTGCTGCGGATTGAGGCGCTGGACAGCTAGAGGAAGCGACTGGCGAGGCCGTGAGGTCCGAAGGAGGCGCGCGAGGGTCGATTTGGAGAGGGGGAATCGCCGCCATGGAGGAGACAGGCGGCGAGCAAGTGGGCGTGACGCTCTTCCCCGCGGACTACGAGCCCGTGGCGATGGTCACGGAGCAAGGCGACGAGATGCTGCACGAGTGGGTTACACGGCGTGGCTCATTCCCGCGCTTGGTGGCGTAGTTGAGGGACGCGAGGCGCTGACCGGTTTGTTTCTCTGTGTGTAAATGAATGCATGGCGGCGACAGGGAGTTCACGGACGCGCAGCTGTTCGTGCACGCGATCCAGGAGCTGGAGCGCGTGCGCTCGGAGCGCAGCAAGAAGAAGAAGAAGGAGGACAAGGCGCCGAAGAAGGCCGAGGACGACGGAAACGTCAAGCTGGAAGCCGACGCGATGGACGGCGACGACGTCGTGATGAAGGAGGAGGAGGAGAGCAAGACGGACGGGGAAGCCGCGTCGGACGAACAGGAGCAGGAGCAGGAGCAGGAGGAAGACGAGGACGAGGACGTGGACGAGGTGATCGACCCGCGCATTTACTACCGGCCGATGGTGGCGGAGCTGCAGTCGGCGGTCGTGGAGCTGCACCAGCTCATCAACTCGATCGACCTGATCCGCCGCCGCGACTTCCTGGAGGAGATGCGCTGCATCCGCGAGAACACAGCGCCCAAGAAGGAGGATCTCGAATACCTGGTCGAGTCCAAGGCGACGCAGCTCAAGGAAGCCAACCGCATCCTGCTGGACGGCGTCGAGGCGCTCGCCAGCACGGTCGAGAAGGAGACCGTCTTCTTCCAGGGCGTCACGCAGATGCTGCGCAAGTGGAAGCTCATCGCGCCCATTCACGGCAACATCCCCAAGCCTTTCCGCGCCGGCGAGCCGCTCGCCGTCGACTGCAGCTACGTCAGCGGTGCGTCCGGTGCTGCTGCTCGCCTCACGGGGCTCGTGCGCTCAACTGACGCCTTGTGTGTGTGTCTATCGATTCTGAAGCTGGCTCGACGTTCGCACCCATGACGCGGTCGATTGCCGACGTTGCGTTCGCAGAGGTGAGGCTCGACCGCTTTGAACACATGTACTCACTGCCACGGCCGACTCATGTTGGTGGGTTTAGTTGTGCCGCACAGAGAAGGGATTGATTCGCGTCAAGACGCCGGACGACTTCATGCTGCGCACCATCCAGGTATACCCTCGGCCACGTTGTTTGGAGGTAGCCAGCTTCTCCGAAGTGTACTCACCGTGCACTTGGCTGCCTTCAGCTCAAGCTCGAGTCAATGGAAACGGGGAAATCCGGGACCTATACGCTTCCGCTGCCTGACATCATCTCCATGTAAGCAAGTGCCTTATGCTTGGCTTTATCAGTCCATGCTAGTACTCACTGCGCCGTCACTGTCCGTGGTGGTGCCCAGGCCCAAGGCCGAGATGGACCGACTGAACAACACGCCGGACGACCGCAGCAAGCTGGAGGCGCGTAACGTGTCGGTGCTGAAGGCCGTCCAGTTCTCGGTCTTCAGCGAAGAGATATTCTACAGCGCGATGCGCGAAGCGTTGCAGCCCGCCTCCAACTGGACCGACATGGCTTACAGCGCCGGGAACTACGCGTCGTCGCTCAACCAGTTCGGCGGCCACAGCAAGCCGAGCATTTCGGTGCTGCAGGTGCTAGACGACGAGCTCCAGTTCCGCGTGAACGAAAAGTACAAGCTTACGCTCCGCCTGATGGACGCCAAGTCGATCCCCGACGAGAAGAGCGACGAGCTCGACGCTGCCGTCGCTGCTGACGTCGAGGTTATCAATGATGCCGCGGCGCAAAACGGCGGTGCTGCAAATGGAGAGCTTGAGCCCATCATCGGCGTCAAAGTCGAGGGCATGGACGTCACTAGCAGCACGAATGGCGTGGCGGCGCACTCGTCGCCGCTGGCGCCGTCGCGATCGAGACGATTGGGGCGGAGGGTCGACCCGGTCGAGAGCGACGAAGCGTTCTTGGCCGAGACCTGCCGGTACTCTGCATCACTGCTTCAGCAGGAGATGCGCCAGTACCATGGACGCAAGGAGATCGCGCGAGCCCTCATGTACAACGGGGACAGCATGACTCACCCGTCCGCTGTCGGCGGGTCATTGTCCATGCCGTCGTCTGGAAGCATGGGTTCGTCTCAGCTTGGCGATTCCTCGGACGCGCACCGAGGCGATTACGCGAACGGCAACGCGATTGGTGGCAGTTCGTCGGGCTCGTCGGGGTCAACTTCGTCGTCCGGAGGTGTGCTGTCGACCGTGCTCGAGGTGCTCGCGCACAACCTGCTCAAGCACGAGGTGACCGAGTACCTGGACGAGCTCTCGCGCGTGCTGGCGTTCCAGAAGATGCAGGTCTCGTCCTCGGGCCGCGTGCTGGACGACGGGCTGATGCAGCCCATCTGCGACTCGGTGCGCGGCGTGTACGTCGGCGTACGCTGGAAGACGTGCGCGTACGACTCGACGCTGGCCGCGTTCGACCTGTCGATCGGCAAGAACTTTGTCACTGGTACGTCCCATTTTGTTTCCGCTTGAAATCGTCATGATCCAAAGTGTTATACTAACGTGTGACAACGATGAACAGAGGTTCTGATCGCGGGCACGCGCATCCACCTGCAGAGCGCGACGACTGCTTCGTCGGCGGCCGCGGCGGCCGCGCACCAGGAAGTCGCCGGCCTCGCGGGTCTGCGCACGTTCGTCGAGAGCGCCGTGTGCGCGCAGGTGGCGTCGTCGCTGCACCGCGACGCGCTGTCGCTGGGCGTCAAGCAGGCGGCCATGGACTTGGACCGCGCGAGCGTCCGAGTCTTCAGCGCGGGCGAGTGGGACGGCAGCTGCATTGGCGACGGTCGCGTCTCGGACTCGCGGGCAGTCGGCTCGATCTGCTTCGAGCCGTTCGTGGCGGCCGACAAGAGCCTCGCGATCAACTGCATGGTGCTGGCCATGGACGTGAGCGCCTCGCTCGGGAGCGTGCTCGCGAGTCCGCCCGCCTCCGAAGCGCTGGCGAGCTCGCTCAAGCGCGGCGGCAAGTGCAAGGTGGACTGGGTCAGGATACCAGGAGCGAGTGACATTGGCAAGTTCGCGTGGCTGCTGCAGCGCACGGGCATCCTCCCGCCCGCCCTCGTCGTCACCGCTGGGGCGAGCCCTGCTCTTGCCAATGGCGCGGCGAACGGCGTCGCTGCGCATAGCTGAGCGGCAGTATGGAGCGCCATCGGCGGTGAACACGGCCAGCAGGCAACGCTTTGTCTTGACACTCTCACTTGCTCGTTTTCGTGCGTTTATCGCTTTAAGAGTCCGTGAGCGCCTGGATGGGTGGAACGGTCTACCTACTGGCGAGCGGGGCGAGCAGCGGGCTTGGCGCCCGTGAGGCGCTCGAGGATGGCGTCCAGCTGGTCCACGACCGTCTCGTAGCCGCCGTTGGCCACCAGCGCGCGGTGCACCTGCTCGTTGAGTCCGCCGGGCGTGGCGGCCTCCTCGGCCATCTCGTCGAACGACTCGTGCGACTCGGCGCCCGCCTGTGCCAGCGCCACGAAGAAGGACGAGATGAAGTCGCGCGACGCCTGCGAGCCTGGAGAGAGAGAAAGAGAGAGAGAAAGAGAGAGAGGTGAACACATTGCATCAGTCGACGGCTTGTCACCGCACGAGGCAGCCAGCGGCCCACGCACCGACGCCGTTGCTCTCGCACCACTTGTGCGTACTCGCGCACGTGGCGTAGAAGTACGAGATGAGCGCCGTCATGCCCGTCTGCAGTGCACACAACCACATCAGCACATGACGTCATCCCCCAAACGTCCGCAGCTCATGACGCTCCCGACCAGGCAGATGCACGTACGAGGGTGGTGATCTCGGGCTCCGTCTCGACCATGACGGGCACGCCGACCTGGGACAGCAGGTCGCGGATGCCCTCGTTGGGAGGGTAGGCCAGGATGGGTCCGCTGCGCTTGGCCGTGGCGGGCAGCGGCACGGTGCGCACGACCTGCTCGCGCGGCAGCTGGACGAGCGCCAGCAGCTCGTCGTAAGGAATGGTGGCCATCATGGACACGACGCGCTTGCCGGGCTCGAAGCGCAGCTTGGGCAGCTCCTGGCGCGCGATGTCGGGCAGCAGGCCCACGAAGATGACGTCCGACTTGTCCACGATCTCCTGGTTGGACGCGCCGATGCTCACGCGGCCCGGGAAGGCGGCCGCCAGCGCCTCGGCCTTGGCCCGCGTGCGCGCCGACACGTACGCGTGCTGCGGCTGCCAGCCGCCCTCGCTGCAGAAGCCTGTGAAGACGGCCGAGCCGATCTTGCCGGTGCCCAGCAGGCCGATGGTCGTCGTCGCGGCGGGCGCCATGGCGGAGGATCGAAGGGGGAAGATGAAGGAGGTGGTGGGTGGGCTTGGAGCGCCAAATCCGAAAATGAGCAGCTCCACGGAGCGTAACCGCGTGATCGGCGAATTAATCCATGCTAAAGAGGGATTTAGAAGTGGCGTTTACGGTACAGATTGGAGTGTTTGCTGTCAGGGTGGTGGATTTAGAGGAGAGGTGGAGAGGGTTTAGACTAAATCGTGGTTCACTTTTGATGGCTTCCTCGCGACATGGCATGCCAAGGCCACCTGGTGCGGAAGCTGTGGACGCTGATGGGACGAATGCGCATGGCGGACCCCCGCTGCGTCGAGGGAACGGTCAAGTGCCAGCCATTGAGTCCGTGTAGAGTGCATTGTGGCGGCGTGCTCGTGCCGCTCTTGTGGCCTTCGGAGCCGCGCCACGGTCTCCACAAGGGCATCCAGAACCAATGTAACTGCGGTGGCGGTGGTGGTGCATCTATGATCGTGTTCGCCGTCCTCCCGAGAGCCCCGCGCCGTGTCTATCGCGCTCGGAGTCGCCGCGCTACGCCACTCGACGAACAACAGACATCAACAAGAGCCGCGAGGCCTCCCGCAAGGGTCTCACGCGCCTCGGTGCGCGTTCGAGGCGCCGCCCCGGCTGGCGTCCTCGGCGGGCAGCAGCCCGTCGCTCGAGCGGTGGAGGATCTCGAGCACGGCCTCGAAGGTCGGGCGCTCCTCCGGGTTGCTCACCCAGCACAGCGTCATGATCTTCTTAAATAGCGGTGGGCAGTTCTCCGGGATCGTCGGCCGCAGGTTGTTGTTGAGCACACCGAGCGCCGCCTGGATCTGGCTCAGCCCTTCGTACGGACATTCCCTCGTGACCGTCTCCCACACGACCACGCCGTACGAGAACACGTCCGCCTTCTCCGTGTACTTTTCGGCCGCCAGCACCTCGGGCGCCATCCACTGGGTCGTCCCACAGTTGCCTGTCATCGTCTGGAAGTGCGCGCGCACACGAGCGAGCCCGAAGTCCGAGATCTTGAGCGCGTACGACATGTCGATCAGCAGGTTCGGGCTCTTCAGGTCGCGGTGCAAGATCGGCGGCTGGAACGAGTGCAGGTAGTTCATGCCCAGCGCCGTATCGCGCGCGAACCTGGCCCATCAAATCCGGGGCAGGTTAGACTCCGACCAGGTAGTCCACGATCTCCAGGACAAAACGATGCCTACCCGAGCTGCTTCTTCAGGTCAATGACGACGTCCTGTCGGAGCACGTTCCAAAGCGATCCGCGCGGGAGGTACTCGATCACGAGACATCGAGTCGGCGGCTCGAGGCACGCCCCCATCAGCAGACAAATATTGGGGTGCCTGCCATCAGGTGCACGACGAAAGTTAGCGAAGGATCGATCTCTCGAGAGCAACAGAGACTGCGCCGCGTACCGCAGAATGCTCATGATCTGCACCTCCGTCTCGAACTCCTCGAGAATGTCGACGGTGAGATACTGGCACACGAGGATCTTGACCGCAACTGTCGTGCCGCGCCAACTCGCTCGGTGGACCGTGCCAAACGCGCCTTGCCCGATCATCTCGGCCACCTGCAGCTCGTTGAAGTCAATGTGGAGGCTCTGGTTCTTCATCTTGTTCGGCAGCTTGCCTCTCCGACGCGCATGGGCGTACGCAGCGCCAGCTCCACCAGCTGCAACTGCAACTGCTCCTCCGGCATTTTGGGCAGCACCACCACCACCGGCGCCTTGGCCAGCACCAGCACCACCGGCAACACCGGCAGCTGGTGTCGCAGCACCAGCGCCAGCAGCATCTTGGACCGCATCGGGTACAACGGGTGCGGCGATCCCTTCCCCATCGCCCTTCTCGAGAAGCTCCACCTCATCCACGAGCGGCGCCGCGGATGTCCGCACGTACATTGGCGAGTGCAGGAACAGCGGGATCCGCGCCTTGCGCGCGACCTCGAGCTGCATCTGCGCCGGGGGCGCCGCGGCTTCGCGCACAAACTGCCGGTCGATCGTCGTCTTCAGCGTGTCGGCCTTGGAAGGCGTCACGAGCGGTGGAACGGCCGCATTCGACCCGGCTCTTGCGCGCTCGTGCTGGTGGTGCGCTCCCGCGCCGCCAGCGCGCTGGAAGTCGCTGTCGTGGTGCTCGAACTCGCCCAGGCGGTTCTCCAGGTCGGTGAACCCGTCGTCGCTGGCTCCGTCGGCCTCGAACGGCACGCTGTCGAGCGAGTCGTTGGCGGCGTCCGAGGTCTTCCGCGGCGAGAGGAAGCCCATCTCGGCGTCGAACTCGTCCTCGTCCGACAGGTCGAAGTTGATGCGGTGCTGGTTGCGGCCCGAGGACGGCGGCGGCGCCGGCTGCACAGGCGCCGCATGCTTCTGGTCGCGGTGGAAGCGCTCCTGCCGCATCTCGTAGATGGTCGTGGGCAGCTGGTCCATGGCCATGGCCACGTTCCCGGCCGAGTCGCCGCCCGCGACGCTGTTGGCCACGCTCGCGCTCTTCCCGTTGCCGCCGAGCATGCCCGAGCCCGAGGCCGCCGCGCCCGCGAGCGTCGCGCTGTGCGTCCGGCGCCGCATGGGCTGCTTCTTGCCGTGCAGGAACTGCGTGGACGCGGCGCTGGCGCTGGCGCCGACGGCCCCCACGGCCGCCGCGGAGGCCTGCATGACCTTCTTGAAGGGCCCGCGCAGCACAGGCTGGCCGCTCGGGTTGCGCTGCGCGTGCTGCTGCTGCTGGCGCTGCGCGTGCATCTTCTTCTGCGCCTGCAGCACGCTCACGGGCGACGTCGGGTGCAGGAACGGCATCGTGTCGGGCTCCACGGGGCTCGACTTGCTGCGGTCGCCCAGCGCGTCGTCCTCGTCCGCCCACGGGTGCTCGCGGATGAACTTGATGTACATGACGATCGCGAGCACGAGGAAGCACAGCGAGCCCGACAGCACCGGGTCCATGGCGATCGCGCCACCTGTCACCTCCTCGAGTACAAGTACAACGGACAGCGGCCGCCGCGTACACGTTCGCGCCGAGCCGAGTCGGCCGCGCGCCGCTACGGACGCCTGGCGACGGACGCGGAGGGACGCGCGGGCCTGGCGGGGGCTGCGGGTCTCGCGCGCCTCGCCTTCTTCTCCGCCTCGAGCCTTCGCCTTCGCCTTCGCCTTCCTCGGCCTTGCTGCTTGCTGCTCCGGGGTGGCGCGCAATTGCTATAGTTAGCCGGTGGGGTACACGGAGGGACCGTAACCCGTCGCCGCCCCCCCTCTTGTGTTGTTGTTGTTGTCCGGTGGGAAGGGGAGGGATCCATAGTGAACCCAAGACGTTTCATCTTATGCGCGCGCGTACCCTGGCGTGCGGAAGTAACCTCTTCTCGGTGTACCCCTTCCCCCCTCTCGGAGCTGCTGATACATGCGTGGACCACATCAATGACGTGGACCACCCGACCTGCACTTCAACCAAGCTTGTCAACGGCACCGTGTCATTCATTCATCACCCCACAACCAACGACTCGCTCGCCTCACGTGCTGCCCTCGAGGATCTCGTGCGACAGGATGTGGTGCAGCGCGGCCTCGAAGGTCGCCAGGTAGTAGCCCGACTCGCTGCGGCGCTTCTCCGGGTCGCACAGCCGGTTCAGCAGCACCTGCGTCATGATGGGCGACTCCAGGTCGCTGTGCACGATCACGTACACAAAGATGGGCAGGAAGTCGTCGCCGCTCAGCACGTCGTCGTCCTGCGGCTCCTCCGACGCCCGCGCGCTGTCGTCGCCCGCCTCGCTCGCGCTGTCGAGCAGCCCGCCGCGCGACCTCGCCGAGTCGTCCGACTGCTCCACCGACGGCGTCGTCGGGATCGACAGCGTGTCCGAGCTCGTCAGCACCACCGGCGCCGACACCGGCGGGGGACTCGCGTAGGTGGAGATCGAGTTGCGGCGGTGGCGGCGAGTGGACGCCTCCGCGTGGAAGATCTGGCGCTCCGAGCGGTACAAGCTGTGGATCTGGTGCGCGGCCGCCACGAGCTTGCGCATCTTGTCCAGCGGCAGGAACGCGCCGTCCATCTCCTTGATGATGTCCACCACGGAGCGCCAGCTGCTGAGCGAGATCTTGTCGATCGCGATGCCAAAGTAGCTCTGCGGCTTGCCCTTGAGCTGGAAGACGCGGTGGCGGAACTGCAGCTCCTTCTGCTGCACTAGCCGCCGCAGGTACTGGGTCAGGTCGTGCATCAGCGGCACGCAGATGCGGTCCTCGAGCTCGTGCCGGATCGCGTCCGAGATGATCTGCTGCAGTTTGTCGTTGTTGCTCACCACGTCGGCGGACGTGAGGCTAGAGACGGAGCTCTTCCTCGACACCCGCGCGGTGCGGACGTCGCTGCTGGACGACGTCAACGGGAGCTGCTTCATCAGGCGCTGCACGTGAAGCCGCATCTCGTCGAAGCGGTGCTCCAGCATGTACTCTTGCACGCCGTCGAGAATGTCCCCCACCTCCTCCAGCAGGTTCTTCATCACGTCGGCGCCGCCTTGCCTCACCTTGTGCAGGAACTTGGCGCACGCCCGGCCTTCGGGCGACGACAGATCGCTCAGCGTATGGTACACGTACACGCGCAGCTCTCTCGAGATGGGCTGCGTGCGATTCCTCTGGAGGATGCCGACGTGGGGCACGTCCAGGAACTGCTGCAGCTGCTTCAGCACCATGCCCTGCAAAAAGGTGATCGGGGTGGGGGCGACCAGCGACGCCGCTGTCCGCAGAAAGTTCTCCAGCACGGGCGCGCGGTCGTACGCAAGAGACACCGGCGACTTGCGCGTATCGGCGCGCCGCGTGGGGAACTCGCACTGGGCGAGCCGGCGAGACAATCGGGACAACTGACAACGGTAGATGGCAGCGATCAGCATGGCAGAGCCTCAATGGGTCGGCCGACGACAAGAACGCGCACCTTTCGAAAGAGTTTGTGGAGTTCGCGGAAGCGCTTCCTGGTGAACCAAACGACGCCGCTTTCGACGTCGACGACGCGGACAATGTACTCCTGACACAGTCATAACTGAAGTTAGCGATGCTGTCGAGTCGAGTGCCGATGCTCCGCAAACGTACCATGTGGCCATTGCTCCGTG
Source organism: Phytopythium aichiense (assembly GCA_023338125.1). Classification (NCBI taxonomy): domain Eukaryota; phylum Oomycota; class Peronosporomycetes; order Pythiales; family Pythiaceae; genus Phytopythium; species Phytopythium aichiense. The sequence goes on along the minus strand of JAADYH010000674.1, from coordinate 1,986 downwards.
TCGGCCGTGTTTCTTCGCGGAAAATGCGAATAGATAGAGCATGACGGATACCTGAAGGCCACGATCGAGGTGATGAGTACAACAGATTCGGGAGCGATCACAGCGTCCAAAGCTTGCTGAGTCACCTTTCGCCTTCAGGAGGAGGCAATGCCACTCGTGGTCCGAGATGACACTGTCCATGTTCATGGTCATGTCTGTCAACTGAAGTAGCGCATGGAAACGAGTAGCGTTAGGCGACCGCATCTCACCAAGGCGTTCACTCCATGAAGGTATCATTGCACGCACCATCTTGGACGGCTGGATCCGGGCGAGCACCATCGATCGCAGCAAATCCAGCTCGTGGCTTGAGATGATGCCTGCGCGGTAGATCTCGCTCGCCTTGGACAGCAGTTCGAACACGAGGTGCGGCTCGCGGTGACGGATACGGTTCTCGGCCTCCGTCAGGTTGAGCTTGCTGTGCTTGATCACGTCAATGTGCGCAATGTCAAAGATGCTCGAGCGCTCCTTGCGCAGCTCGACCGGGATGAACTTCTGGTTCATCGAGTCCGACACGATCTTCTGGTTGGCCAGCACCGCCGCGTCGTTCAGCACGGGCGTGATAACCTCCTCGTTCGAGCTCTCGCCGGCCTCGCTGAACTCCTTGCCGTACATGGTGCCGTCGTCCTCCGCAAGCGTACTCGTCGATCGCTCCGAGCGCATGTCGTCGCTCTCGGCGAGCTCGCCCTTGGCCTCGATCTCTTCCTCGCGCTCGCTGTCGTCGCACGCGTCTTCTTCTTCATCGTCGTCGTCGTCCTCATCGTCTGCTTGCCTCCCTTGTGCTCTGCGAGCATGGCCGGCGTCGGGACGACTTCCATCTTGGTCGTCTTCGTCCGGCAGCTGTGCCACCCACCGATCCATACTGTCAGCGCCTGCAACTCAACGCGCACGAAGCGCACACTCGTGAAGACTCACCCTTAGAAAGTCGTCCGGCAGCGGGTTCTTCACGGGCAGAAGCCGGCTACTGTCGCCCGCGGCGTCTGCGGGCCCGTCGGCGCCGCCCTCGGCCTCCTCCATATTGAGCACGGCCGTGATCGTGTCCTCCATGACGAACTCGTTGGCCTCGAGCACGATCTGCAGCGACGCGGGCTCCCACTTGGGGAAGATGGAGTGTAGGATCTCGACGCCGCGCGCGACGGCCGCGGGGCTGGGCGCCGGCCGCGGCCTGGGCGTGCGCGTGAGCGCGGCGGCGTTGCTCGCCTTGCGCTTCGAGGACGAGAAGATGGTCTCCAGCAGGCTCTTTTTCTCGCCGCCGCTCGCGGCCGAACCCGAGGCCGCCGACGGCGAGCTGGCGGCGTCGCGCGAGCCGTTGCGCCGGTGCCGGCTCGGCTGCTTGCGGCGGAACAGCGGCGTACCGCCGTCATCGACTGCACCGCTGTTGCTGTTGCTCGTAGTGCTCGTGGTGCCGCCGCCGCCGCCCGCGCTGCCGGCGGTGCCCCGGCCGGCAAAGCCAGCCGAGGACGAGCCGGCAGAGGACGCGGGGGAGCGCGGCAGGCGATACACAGTGGCTGGCGGGAGGCGGGCGCGCTGGCGCGGAGAGCGCGGCGAGCAGGCAGGCAAGAAGTCTTCTTGGCTTCCTCCCGCCTTCCCCCGCTTTGATCTCGATCGCAGCGAGATGGCTGTCAGGAATGGAAATACGTTACAACAGATTTTTCAAATAGGTCAAAATGAAGTAAAATAGAATTCCAACCTGCGGATCCCTTCGACCCGATCGAATTGAAGCAGTTGAGCCAACAGACATTGGCAATTGCATGATCGCCATGTTTCATCAGAAAGAAAGAAAAAAGAGCATGCTCGCGCCTCCATGGCTACTGTGCATCCCCTCCCTTTCTCCCTTCCCCTCGACGTGCACCACCACACATGCCTGCCCAAATGCAGCTCTCAGAACAACAGGCGCTCCACGGCCTCCTTGTGCGCAAAATCGCCCGTCGTGGATGCCAGCACGGGCGG
>JAADYH010000673.1:0-16193 GCA_023338125.1 Phytopythium aichiense | reverse complement strand
TGCACCAAGTCCAAACTGCAGCTTGCAGACGCATACATCAGCATGGTCTTTCCGGAATTGTCGATTGCACTTGTATCAGCGCCGCGGCTCACGAGAAACCACACGATGTTCATCCAACCCCAACCCGACAACGCGTGCATCAGCGCTGATTGTCCATTCTGGTCGACTGCATTCACATCAGCCCCGCCGTCGATCAAAAACGGCACGATTTCCGGGCTGCGACCTTCGGACAACGCGTGCATCAGCGCAGTCATCCCGTCGTTGTCGCCTGCATTCACATCAGCGCCTCGACTTACGAGAAACTGTGTGGCTTCACCCCGCCGCGACTCCATCAATGCAGTCCTCCCGTTGTTGCTGTTGACCGCGTTGACATTCGCGCCACGATCGACGAGAACCCGCACGTGGTCGATCGGGACGTCCATACAACTCAGCGCATACACTAGCGATGTATCTCCACCCTCGTTGACTGCATTCACGTCTGCACCCTTCTCGATGAGAAACCGCACGACGTCCAACTTGTCCGCCCATCCAAACGTCCCTCTCCAGCCCAACGTATACATCAGCGCTGTCATCCCCAACTCGCCAACTGAATTCACGTCAGCGCCTCGATCAACAAGATGCCGCACGACGTCCACATTGCCTCGTGCCGACGCAAACATCAGCGCTGTTATCCCAACCTTGTCACCGACATTGACATTGGCGCCGCCATCGGTAAAAGCTCGCACGGCGTCTGTTCTTCCTCTGAAGGCAGCATGGATGAGTCCTGTCCACCCACTCTCGTCCTTCGTGTCCATCGGAACACCATCACGCCCCAGCTCGCTCACACACTCAGCGTCGCCTCTCTTCGCCGCAACAATCAGCATCTGCATCTTCTTCTCCGCCTCCTCCACCGATTCCTCGTGGTTCTTCGGCAGGAAAGACGCCCCACTTGGAGAAACACATTTCATGCTTGCCATGCCACATGCCCCCTGACGCATGTCGTATTCCATCCGTTGAATGCCATCGAAATACTCCATCTTCACACCAGCGTCCGCAGTCCGTCGCTCTCCTTCGCGTCCGTAACACTGCACCCGGCACAGCTTCCGTCCGAGAATGAGCCGTCGAGTCCGAGCAGGTTTCGGCGGAAGCGAAGACGGAGAATAGCCTCGGATACCCGCAGAAGGTGCGGTCTCACTGTGAAGAAACCCTGATGACCTGACGTGGACCTGGTGGCGACAGAACCACTCTCCACAACCATGATCCACTCCAGGAGGAATTTCCAGTGTGGGAATCCCACGCGGGAAGAACTGAGCGCCATGACAGCAACAGCCACGCCGTCAGCCGATGCACGAAAGCTCGTCACTTCTGTGGAGCATCACCAATGGATATCCTGGAACGACGCCTCCGCGTCATCCGATGGACGCACATGCGAAGACCTTTCAACACTGCGGCAGCCGACTCTCTGACCAGCATCATGGACGCAGAGGCAACACCGTCGCTTTCCCGTCGCGAACAAGACTCTCGCAGGTGCCATGTTGACACGTTGGTCAGCAGTCATCACAACACGCCGCACTCTCAGACTGTAGGGCCCTCCTACCATGCCACCCATGTCGTTAGCACATGCGAGTGCGGACTGTTGATTGAGACCTCGCATGACATCAAGCTTCAACATCTTTCCATCGTTTTGTCCACAGTCATCACTCCATTCATGCATCCCCACCACTGGTGGCATCATTCATGGTCAACTTCGTCAGCCCAGCCGTCTTCACACAAACTTCACTCCCGTCACTTTCGCCATTTCGCCATGAAGACGTCCGAAGCCACTACCGCCGCCGCCGTCTCCTTCGCCTCCTGTCCGGTAAGTGGCGCGACGGACTCGCTGCAGCGCTGTGGCCGCTGCAAGCGCGTGCGCTACTGCTCTCGCGACCGCCAGCGGCAACATTGGAAGGCGCATCGAGCCAACTGCACGCCTCCATTCGCTGCCACTGGCAACCTGTCGCCTCCAACGCCATTCACCGACGCTCCTGCCGTGGTGGTGGTGCAGATCGAGCGCGGAGAGGGCTCGAGGCTGAGCAACGACATGGTGAGCCACGTGTTCGCGTCGGTGGAGCAGGTCGAAAGCGTCATCCGCTCGCGGCTGGCCGCTTCCGAGTCATTCGAGGCGATGGAGCCGCCGTTCCTGACGGACTTCATGGGATTCAAACATCCGCGGCTGCTCCTCGACCGCGCGGTCAACAAGGTGATGCGTCCGACCGTGCCGTTCCCGCGATTGCACGGGCTCGGTGAGCTCAACGCCATGGCCATCTACCTGGGCTGCCAGCTGCACAACGGACTCTCGCCCTGTGTGAACGCCAGCGGCGACGCCTACTTCATGGGCTCGACGGCGCAGCTCGCCCCGGTCACGAGGAACGTGCTGTGAGGCGCTGCCAACTTCCTTTACGAGGCCATGGACTTCTACGGCGAGGCCGACATGACGCAGGAGAGGCGGCTCGCCGTCTTCCGCAAGTGGAGCCAGCGCTACCAACGCGCGGCCTGGGAGCCAATGGCGGCACGGGCAGTATCGACATGTACGAGACGAACCCGTTCCGCTGCTCGGAGTGGCGAAGCGTGGACCATCGCGTGGAGGCGGCCACCGGTGCCTGATGGGCGTTCGAGTGCGGTCAACCGCTCCACTCTTCGGAATGGAGTCGAGGAGCGTTAGGTTGATGATGAAGGAGTATTTGCTGTCTGGTGCGATGATTGGAGGCTGGCGTCCCAACCTGCGTGGTGTTGCCACCGTGGCTGCGAGCGTGAGAGTTGATGGTGGTTCGCTTCAAGAGAGTTCGATAAGTATGGAGACCAACAGAAGGTGGAGAAGGAAGGTATGGCGAGCTTGCTATCCGAAGGTGTTGCTTTCAATCCATCCAGTTATCACTTGATCTCCTTGCAGCGATTTACAGCCCAGCTCTACTGGCACAGCTTCTGTCTTCCATCTCCTAACTCGGTCGTAATTCGTCAACGGCGCGCGGCGATGCCCGCGGCGGTCGCGCACGCGACGAGCAGTGACAGTCCGAGGTACATGGGAGAAGGAGGAGGAGGTGCCAGGGTATCACTCTTGGCCTCAGGTCTCCTGTCGATGTGGTCGCTTGAAGCCGTTGAAGTTTCGCCTCGATGCTGCTGCTGCGTCTGCGCCTCTAGAAGGCGAATGTCGGGTCCGTTCACGCCCGCGCTGCTCCCGGCGATGCAGTAGTGGTCCACGCCGCTTAGCCGCTTCACGACTGCTGCTCGTCTCGCTGCCACGGCTGACGGCGTCTCTGGTGGTGAGACTGGAGACGACGAGGTAGTTGGCCCCTCAATGAACAAAGGTGGCGCGTCTTGCGCCAAGGAAAGAGCCCACTGCGCGCGCTGAGGTCGAGCTCGAACCACAGGAGCAGGCAACAGTGGCGGTGACGAATCCATCTCGTCCTTTGTGTCAATGTGAAGCGCAGTCGCTGACGTCTCGGGAGAGTCCGACCCGCTACTGTCGAGACGCAGGAGCTCGGCTATCGTGGTGGTGTTCCCCAAGTCTTCCTCGTTGTCCCAGTTGCTTGTCACCTTCCTCCTCCTCCTCTTCCCTTCTCCGCGCTCGGAGCACTCGTCTTCAACACTTGGGCTGTGATCGTCCACCTGCTGCTGTTCTGATCCTCGCGCTTGATTCAGGTCGTCCAGTGTGTGCAGCAAATGCTCGCTGTCCTTCTCCGCTCTGGCACGCCGGTTGTCGGCGATCTGTACGCGCGTCGCGAGCTCGCGTTTGTCTCTCTCGAGCGACGCGATCTGCTGTTCGCACTCGCCCAGCCGGTCGCTCAGTGCACGTTTGTCTGCTCGAAGCGCTCGGACTGTCGCGCGCAGCGTCTCCCGGACGCTCGCCAGTCGCACGTTCTCCTCTTGAAGGGTCTGGTGGCGCTCGCTCAATGCGTCTCGGTCCCTCGAAGTGGCCACCAGATCGCTCTGCAGCCGGTGGGCCCAGTCGTTGGCGCGCTCCAGCTCACGACGCAGATCGCTCTCGGTCTGGTGGGAGTTCTGCACTTGCAGCTCGAGCTCGAGGCACTGACGCCGCAGCTGGTCACGCTCCTGTCTTGCTGTCCGCGCGTCTTGCCCCTGCTCCTCGCACTCGCGGCATGAGTCGTCCACTCGGACGGGGCTGAACGACGCCGCAGAGCGCCAAGAAGACGTCGCGGGCTGCTCGGACCGCCGCCGCGTGGGCGTCTCGACCAGCTCGAAGCGCCGCAGCTGCTCGTCCATGGCACTAACCACCCGCTGCAGCCTCGCGTTCTCGCGCGTCGATGCCTCCAGCTCGTCCCTCAGCGCCTCTGCGTCGCCCTCTACACGCGCAAGTTTCTCCAGAAGAGCGTTGCCCGCGCGTGCCGCCAGCTGCGCGTTATCTCGAGCATCTGCCAGCTCCAACAGCGTCCGCGCCATCTTTCTCTGCAGCACCTTCTCTCTTTCGGTGCCTGCGTCGCCCGAGGACGACGGCGGTTCGACCTCCTCTTCCGGGTTGGTTCCCACTCGCAGCTGCTTGTCTGGTGTATCGGAGGACGGCGTCGCTGACGACTCTCGCTCCTGCTGCTCCTCCTTCTCGTCATCCTCTTCGCTAGACGACTCCAAGGCGCGCGCAACGAGCCGCTCCACTCGCTCCAGTAGCGCTCGATCGCCGTCGACGTCGGCAGTCGCCATGAATGCTCTTTGACAGGCGATTCCTTGCGATCTACGCACCTCCAGACCCCGAGAGCGGCACCAATCGATGCGTACGTGAGTGCCGGAGACTGCTGAGTCGTCGAGAGAGAGCGAACGCGTCGCGAAGCGCCAGGAGAGTCGCTCAAGGAGAGTCGCAAAAGTGAGCGCTGGTCTCTTCTTGAATGCCTGCAACGCTGGACATGGTTGATCAGAGCCGCTCGACGGCATACAAACATCAAGTATTGTTAAAATGCTGAGTCAGGCTGACTAAGCTGTATAATACAGCTTATCAGTCACGACGGACACGAAACGACGCGGCGCAACATTGATGATGGATGAGCTTGACGGTCTCCGCTGCCTATCAATAGCCGCGAGCATCTTCCTGCTGCTCTGCTGCTTCCTTCATCTCCTTCATCGCTGTGTCGCCATCTCCAGCTCCCTCACCGCCTCGTCGTCCACCGCGTTACCATCCGCATGGCCCACCTGAGTGCGTGGCGCTCCTGCTTCTCTCGCTCCACTGACTCCCATGCCTCCTCTGACGCTCCGTCCTGCTCCATGCTGCCGCTGCTCCTTGTCAAAACACCAGGCGAGCGACACGGAGACGCCAAGAAGCGGCGCGACGAGTTGCTGCGTGAGCGAGCGCAGGTGCTGGCGGCGCGCACGGGCTACCCATTCGACTGGCAGCGGTCTCCGCACCGCGAGCGCTACAACTTCAACATCAAGGACCCGTGCGCGGCGCCGCTCGCCGAGGCATTCGAGGTGCGTTCTAGTGCTTGTCGCTGTCTCTGTCGTCTACCGGATCTGACGCGCTGACTCGCTCCTGTCGCTGCATCCAGCCTCCAAAGCAGGCGACGCCAGAGGAGCTGGCAGAGGCGGTGCGTGCGTCTCCATGTCGCTCGCCTTGTCGTTCATCCATCCGTCTCTCACCTCCGATCTCCGTGGTGACAACGCAGAGTCGACGCTGTGAGCTGCGCGTGCACTCGGCGCGAGAGCTCGAGGCGCGCGAGAGGCGGCGGCAGATGGAGGAGGAGGCTGCGTGGCGGCGAAGGAGCGATGAGGCCGGCGCGTTGGCACCCGAGGCGGCAGCCCGGCGGCTGCGCGAGCGGCGCGCGAGAGAGCGACAGCAGCGCGAGCAAGACACCGAACTGCTCATCGCGCAGCAGCCGTCGTCCATCCGTGCCATGAACATCGCGCGCATGCTCTCGCCGCGCTTCGAAGAGCGCGTGACCTTCGAGCCGGGCGTCCCGAGGCGTTCGAGGGCCGACGAGCGCGTGACCGAGCTACTCGAGGGCGGCGGCGTCATCGGCAGCTTCTACAAGTAGACAAGGGATGGATCCACCGAGCTCGAGCGTCAATTCCATCCGTTAGGCGCTAGAACGGCCCGCGCAGGCTCTTGCGGGTGCGCGCGAGCGCGTCGCCGTACTTGGTGTGCGCCGTGTGTCGTCGGTGCCGGTCGCTTCCAGGCTCGCGAGGCTCCAGCTCGCGAGGATAGTAGTCCAGCGCGTTCTGCGTCGAGAAGCGGCCAGCCACGAACGCCGCGTGCCGCCGCCGGTCCAGCGCCAGCTCGTCCTTCTCTCCTTCTGCCTGCTGCTGGCGCTGGATGCTCGTCCACTGGTTCGCCAGGTCCTGCGTCTTGCTGCGCGTGGCCAACGCCGTGCCGTCCACTGGCGCCAGACGCCGCGAGTACTTGCGGCACATCTTCTGCGTCACGCGCAGTAGCTCCTTGTGCAGCTGTTCCTCTCGCCGCCGCAGCGCCGCTCGGCCGTCTGCTTCTTCGCCCTCCACCGCCTCCTTCGATTCGTCTCGGCACCGTCGACATCTTGACTGCATCTCCGTCTCGACCTTCGCTGTCTCTGAAGTTGACGAGGCTGCCGCAGTCCGCCGCAGCGAAGGCGCCGACTTGGATGCGCCGAGAGGCAGCGAGAGGCTGGACGGCAGGCTGGTGTGCAGCTCGGCCAGCTCCGACTCGCGCACCAGCCGCCCGCCCACGAGCTTGCGCGTCACTGGCGTCGCTGACGCCGACAGGAACCTCGCGATCAGCGCGCGCTGCTCGTCCTCGTCCGAGCGCAGACCCAACCGGTTGAAATCGAGCCCCACGGCGCGCTCCGCGTTCTGCTCGCAGCGTCCGTCAGCTCGCTCCGATCAACAGGCGAGAGCGTCACGTGCCTACCTTGGCGAGCCGCTGCTGTTTGCGCAGCTCGGCGCTGGCCAGCGCGCTCATCTCGCGCCGCACGTCCTTCGGGAGGCTCGACAGGCCCGCGCTCTTGCTATTGCCATTCGTGTCGCTAGCCGTGGCGGCTGATGACGGCCGGCGACGGAGGAAGTCAAGTGTCGACAGACCAACGGGCTTCTTGACGAACATGTCGATGGCTGCGGCACCTCTGGCATCGTCCGCCACCCCCACGTCGTGTCCATGGCGGTGGTGGCGTCGGTCAACGTCGACTGCAGCTCCGAGGGGCATCGCGACCGCGCTTGGTGATCAATCAACGCGCTGCCTCGACGTGGCGTTCCAGTCTCTGCAGCGACTCAACCGAGGCGTCAGCTGCATCGCCACAAGGGCCCTCTCCAATGCTTTGGGTGCACGAACTGCACCAGAACGCGCTTGGATCTGGTCGCGGGACTAATTTTAGTCGAACGCCATCACCACGAGTCGCTTCCAACTCGCTGCACAGACCCGATGCCGACGCGATCAGAGCCGATGAGGGCCAAGACTGCGACTCCGTCGGACGAGAACCCGAGACGAACGTCCTGGTCGTTGCGGGGTCCTTCAACCCGCCGGCAAGTCACTCGCTGCGCCTCGGACGCATTCCACAACCGACCGTCGAACTCACACACCCTCCAGCTCCACAGTCAGCCATGATGGTCATGCCGCTGCCCGTGGGTGCGCCGGCCTCTCCGAGAAAGCTCCCGCCATCTCCGAGCCGACAGCAACCGCCCCGCGAGTCTCCGGGGAAGCAGCCGAGCTCCTCTTCCTTCACCAAGCCGGCCCCAATCACCACCCCGACGTCCGAGTCGGCGTCTCCGCCGCTGTCGCCCGCCAGCGCCGCCAAGATGAACCGCGTGCTGCACAGCGTGCGCGCGACCAAACTCCGTGCCGCGCTGCTGCAGACCATGCTGGCGTTGCTGGACCACGAGGACGAGCGCGGGCTGCAGGGTGTTCTAGCCGTGCTGCACGCGCTGGCGGCGCTGCCACTTGACGACCCGCGCGAGCGCGCACGCTGCCTGGCGTGTCTGCGCGCTCTGGACCGCCGCCGCAGCGTCACACGGCGCCGCCAGTCGGTCGACAGCGACGGCGACAGCGACGCGTTCGGCAGCGACGGCGACGACGAGCGCGAGGTCGACATCGACGAGCAGGACAGCGAGCTGGACGCGCCGCCGTCGTCGTCTCCGACCGCCTTCCGCGTCTCCAGCGATGCGACTTCCATGCCGCCGTCGTTCGTGTACGAGGGTCCGTCGACGCTGTCGCCCGAGCCGGCGAGACGTGAGAGCGGCCGCGCCAAGAGCGTGAGTCTGCGCCACTGCCGCGCCTTCCTGCTCGCGTGCGCCAACGAGATCCACGAGCTGGACGCCGAGGACCCGGCGTTCGACTACGCCGAGGACACGGCGTCCGAGGCGGCCGCGCTGCTCCTGCACCTGCGACCGGCGCCGGGCTCCATCCTCCACGACGCGGTGCCCGCTCTGACGCGCTTCCGGGCCTTCGACTACGCGTCCACGGCGGCCGACGCCACCTCTGTGGCCACCAACGACCTCAGCTTCCGCCTTCGCGACGACGACGACGAGTCCAACGACTCGAGCGCGGACGACGACGTCGAGGCGGACCAGGGCTCGCAGCTCTCGGAGGTGCTCTACCGCGCCGAGTTCCTCACCGACGACGACAACAATGACGACGGCAGTGACGACGGCCAAGTCCGCCGCCGGGCGTCGCACTCGAGCTTCCTGGGCCGCTATGCGCACCCTCCGGACGCGCTTGAAGTCGACAACGCGCTGTGCCACCGAGTCTTGACCGCCTGGAGACGCCACACGGCCGCCTCGACGTCTCCGGCCGCGCTCGCCGCCAAGCTGCGCGCCTTTCGAGCGCTCCAACGCGCGCGGGGGCTGTCAGTCTTGAGTCTCGCGCGCAAACGCCGCGCGTTCCGCTCGCTGCGGCTGCGTCCGGCGTCGTACCGCTTGTTCCCGGCGTCCAAGCCGGTCGAACAGCAGCAGCCGAGGCTGTCCACGGCGATCGCGACGCAGGTCTTCCAGGCGGTGATCGTCCCAAGAGCGGACGCGCTGGTGCTGCTGCTGCTCGCGGTGCTCCTCCACGCGGCCGCTTCGCTGTAGCCTCGCGCTCGTCGCCTTGATCACCTTCATCTATCGGTCCGCCAGGCTCTGCGTGGCAGCATAGGTCAGTCCGGCAGCAGGAAGCACGTTCGAGGCGGTCCTAACGTCAGACACGCAGTCATAAAGTCACGGAAGCAAGTCTGGTGGTGCCAAGGCGTCTCCATCCGCTCGAGGGGTGGCTCGGACGGTGGCTGGGGGTTAAATTACGCCGAGCGGACGGACGCACTCGCACTCACTCGTTCACACACACGCCGCACTGCCGCTGCGGTCGGACGGCCGAGCCACGCGCTACCGGCGGGCCTTGTCCTGCTCTCCGGTTCTCTCCTTCCTCTCCTTCTCCTTCCTCCTCTTCTAGTGGAAGCCCGAGGCGCGCAGCGGGCCGGCGCCGCCGCGCTTGCCGGCCAGGAACGTCCCGCTGGGCACGACCACGTCCGTGAACCGGCCGGCGCCGGCGCCCTGCGCCACGGCCAGCGCCACGTGCAGGCAGCGCAGCCAGTCCTTCATCTCGGCCTCCGTGTAGGCTGCGAGCAGCACGCGTCGGCCGTTGCCGCCGCCCTGGCGCACGGCGAAGCGCCACATGGTGGCGTTGGCGCCGTCGAAGACCGAGTCCTTGGGCATGACCTCGATGACGCACCGCGCCGCTCCCTTGGCCAGCAGGTTGATCTCGCCGCGCTTGCGGCCGTGCTCCTCGCGGAAGAAGCTGAGCTTGGAGGCCGACAGCGCCGCGAAGCGCACCTTCCAGCCGCCCGCGGGCACCAGCCGCCCGCGCAAGGTGCCCTGCTTGAAGAGCAGGCCCGTCTTGATGACGCTCGAGCGGCTGACGGCCGCGGCGGACAGCAGCAGCGACTCGCGCGACAGCGAGAAGCCGTCCTCGTCCACGATCAGCGTGCGCGGCAGCCGGCTCGGGTCGCACACGATGGCGTCCACGTCCACGATCTCGTCCGCGTCCTCCCGGCCGTCCCCGTGGCCGGCCTGGTTGCCAGAGTGCGGGCCCGAGTCGTCCAGGATCGGGATGCTGCCGCTGCTGGACGGCGGCGCCTCCATGTAGGCCGTGATGGTGGTCGCGCGCCGGTCGCGCGTGTAGATTCCCGGCGCGTCGTAGTTTACCGGGTCGTCCGCCGACCCGCGCGGGTCCAGGGACACCGTGGACGCCATGGTGGACCCCCGCGCGGACGCAAACGTGGACGGGGACGCGTGCTCGTCCTCCGTGTCCTCGCTGCTCTCGTAGAAGTAGTCGTCCTCGCTGCCGGACGCGTCCGCAGCCTGCGGGTGGTAATTTACGTGCGGACCGTACACCGCGGCCACGAGCTGGTGCTTGTAGGCCGCGCTCTGGCGCTGCGTGGCCCGCAGCACGCGCGAGTTGCGGAAGGCCAGCAGGCTCGGCCGCGCGGCCTCGTCCTCATGCGCGGGGACGCCGGGCTCCATCATGGCCGGCGCGTCCGGGTCGTCGTCCCAGGCGGCGGAGGGCAGGTAGTGCGGCTGCGGGCGACCGGCGGGGGCGGGGGCCCAAGACGGCGACTGCGGACTGGGCCGCATTTCTCGTTTGCGCCGCGGAGGGGCTCGGGCCGCGGCCGGAGGGGCCAGGTGGGGCGAGCGCGTGGGGGCCATCCCCCCTGCGGACCTGCTGCGGACGGGGGCTCCTCTTTTATCCCCCGGTCGTGCGGCCGCCGCACTTGGCGGTTGTATGCGGACGAGCGGACGGACGGGCGCGACGCGATGCCGAGACCGGACCGGACACTAACGCCGCCGCCGTGGTGTCGTCGTTGTTGTTGGCGGGCCGCAGTTTTGGTTGTTCCCGGGCTCCAATGTGGACGACACAACCGACGGGCGGTTGCGCTGGTCCGATAGTGAAACCAAGTGAAAATGGCGAGGTACAGTGGAGTGGGGGGATGGGAGAGGGGCACTCGCTGGGGAAAGTGGGACATGACGTGAAAAAACGTCGTAATTGGGCCAGAAAAGTGTCGAATTGGACGCAAGTGAAGCTTCCTCGAGGCAAAATGGGAAGGCTTTGCCGCGCAGTGGATGATGATCCGGATATGCGACGACCGCAACGCCCAAGCACCGCCACGGGATCTTTGGCTCGAACTCTCGCTCCAAAGCCCCATGTGCACCCGAGAAAATCGCGGTGGGTAATTTTTCAGACCGGCTGGCTGCCTGACTCAGGTTGGGCGTTCACCTTGTGGAGGCGTTTGACAAGTGCGGACGGCCGAAATGTGCGGGCGACCGCGTTCCGCGTCCCCGGCGAGTGGATTTTCGACGCCCACCGCGTCGAATGTTGCGGTTGGCGGCTCAAGTTGAGTTCTGATGTGGATGATGGCGGATGAGCGACCTCGAGTCGAGACCGAACAGCAAGCGCCGGCGGCAGAGGACGCCGCGTTCAGCTTGAAGCGGTGGACACACGCAAGTCAATCGTTGTAAACCCGTGCTTGAAGGTCTCATTTTGAAGTGCGGTCGGACGGGGTTTCGACACAACGAGGGGATGCGGATGGCGGATCAGTGAAACGGCCGGGAGCTGGACTTCGCCCCCGCCCCATCGTGCCCTCGTCCGTTGGAGTCGGAAGGGCGAGCGGAGAAGAAGGCGGCGCGCACTGGAAGCAATTCGGGCGGCGGTGGGTGTTGAGTGCAGGCCGGTGGCTCATCCGCTGCCAGCAAATCGCTGCGGGCGTGAGTGACGACGACTCGAGGAGCCGACTTGCGGCCAATTCGGTATAATTCTGGGATTCGTCACAATGCGCGACTGCAACAGCTGTTTGTTTGGTCCCCCCTCTGAAAATACATTCAGAGCAGCTGTCTGTCTGCGGCTAGGGCTGTAAAACTGAAGGTTTCTCATATGTCGAAATACCGTACCCCTCGGTATAATTGCGATTATGCGTACCGCGATACGCACAATAGTACCCCGCGCTCTATTCCAATCTCGCCAATCGGCACACCACCAGCCCGCAAAGCATGGAGGTGGCGTTCAAGAAGAAGACGCGCAAGACCGGCGGCGGCGGCCGCAAGCGATCGCGGCGCGAGGCCGACGCCGAGGACGCGGATGCAGCCGGTGGAGGGTCGGAAGATAAGGGAGACACGGTGCGCGTGATCGAGCAGGTGCTGGAGGACCAGCGGCTGCGCGCGCAGGTGCTCAAGCAGGAGGCGGCGAGCAGGGCGGCGAGCGACGCGCGGGGCTCTTCTTCGGCGCGCGGCAAGCCGGCGGCGGCGAGCGACAGCGCCGAGTACGGGCTGCACGACCCGAAGAAGGACGGTTCGGCCGGCCAGAAGCTGCTGACGCTGCTGGACGGACAGTTCACGGGCCAGAGCTCGGCCACGCAGCAGGACCCGCACGAGCAACTGCTGTGCGTCTATGTCTGCTGTTCTCTGTCGGTTGAGTGGAGATGCTCACGGACGGGTGGACCGTGCTGCACAGGGAGAAGTACATTGAGGAGAAGCTGCACAGCAAGCGCGCCGAGGAGATTGGGGACGCCGCCGGCGCGACGCCCGCCGTGAGCGAGGAGGACGCGCTGTTCGCGCTGCCCGACCACCTGAACCCGCGCAAGTCGCAGGCGGCCGCGCCCGAGGACGACGAGTCGGCCAGTGGTGGCGTGCTCATCTGGAACACGGGCATCGCCGAGGTGGAGCTGCCCGAGACGTTCGCGCAGCAGACGGCGCGGGCCACGCAGCGCGCGCTGCAGCAGCAGGAGGCGGCGCGCGCCGCCAGGACCCGCGGGGCGAACGTCGACAGCTCGGCGCTGCCCACCAACTTCAGCACGGACTTCAACCGGCACCGCAGCGACTTTGTCGCCGAGCTCAAGACCATGCGCAAGGGTGCGTCTGCTTGGTCTCATTTCACGCTATTGCTTGGGGTCGTTCGAACTCACGAGCATGTGGTGCGCAGACGAGCAGAGGGAGCGCGGCTTCCGCAAAGGTGCCGCCTGCATTGCACGGCCGTGACGACCGAGAGGATCGATGCTGAGAACTGACCGCTTGCCGTGCGCTGTCGTCTGCTGCAGTGGGCAAGAACCAGCCGGGCGACGACGCCGCCGTCTCGCGCTTCCGCAAGTTCGAGAGCCGCAAGATGCGCCGCTGACCACAGACAGCCGCTGCCCGCGAGCGACTCGGTCCGATTCGAGACCACGGCATACACACATACACAAGCAGTCGGACTCCAAGACACTCGACGATGGCCGGCTTCGATGCCTGGAAGCAAGTGTAGCCATGAGCAGCCAATATGACGCTTTGGATCGGACAGTCGGGTTACTCGCGGTGTACCCCGCCATGGGTTACGTACCCCTCCTTGCCAGCAAATAGCCAGCTCCCACGTCACGTGCCGGGCATTTCTTCGCGGCGCTCCGACCGCATCAAGGCGCTCGCTTCCCGACGCTCTCGACGCTCTCGTGGGTCCCGAGGCGACACATCCGAGTGCCCCTCGTGTAGTCCAAGTCGAGCAGTCGACGTAGTAGAAGAAGCACCGGCCGCCATGAGCTGGCTGTGGGGCAACGAGACGACGGAGCAGGCGCAGATTGTGGTGAGCGCGCTGCAGGGCGAGCTGGACGAGCGCGAGGCCAAGATCAAGGCGCTCGAGGCGGCGCTGCGGCGCGAGCAGCAGGACCTGACGAGCGCGCTGCAGGACGAGGTCAGCGCGCTCGAGGCGCGGCGCGCGCGCGCGGCGCAGGAGCTGGCCGACCTGGACGCGCAGCTCAAGCGCAAGCAGAAGCAGCTCGCGCGCGCCAAGGACCCGGACCGGAAGAAGAAGAAGCCCAAGAAGAAGGAGAGCGAGAAGCAGGACGAGAACGCCGGCGCCGCGGCCGCCAACGGGGCGCTCGCGGCGGCCGAGGGCAAGGATGCCGCGACGCCCAAGAAGTCCAAGAAGAAGGCGGCCAAGCCGACAGCGGCCGAGACGCCCAAGACGCTGCCCAAGACGCTCCCCATGGACGAGAACCTGGGCAAGGTGGCCAAGGAGGACCCGAACGTGGCCTTCATCATCCAGCGCAGCACGGTGCGTCCGCCCGAACCGCTCGCCCGCTTGTCGTGACCGCTCACCCCCGCCTCTGTGCCTCTGCAGAACGCCAACACGGTCGTGTACGCGGGCACCAAGACGGCGGACGGCGCGGCGCTGGACGCGGCCAAGCCGCTGGCCGTCTACTGGATCATGTACGAGAAGCCGGGCGACCCGCGCGAGGAGCTGACCATGATCGAGCGCAACTCGGCGTACGGCGTCTCGTGCGCCGCGGCGCCGGACGCGCAGGGCCGCTTCAAGGCGCAGGTGTCGGCGCTGCGCGACCGCGACTTCTCGCTCTTCGTGGACACGCACGGCAACGTGCAGGCGCGGACGACCATCGACGGCAAGCCCGGCATGCTGCTGCGCCGCGTGTTCGTGCAGATGACGACTAGCTGGGGCATCCCCACGGTCGACTACGTCGAGATCTTCGGCGTGCACCCGACCACGCTCGAGCCCGTCTACGAGAAGAAGAAGAACAAGTGAGCGTGTGCGTCCGTGAGTCCGTCCGTGCGTGTGAGCGTTAGTAGAGTGGGTAGGCCGGTCAACGCGGGCGTGTTGCGTGCTCCGTTACAGTCTCGAAGGCTTCTAGTCGTCCGCTGAGGCGCTCAGATGGAGCGGCGCATCATGACGAGCGCGGCGGCGCCAAGCGTCGTGCCCAGGATGCTGCGCAGCACGTCCTCGGGCACGTCGTGCGTCACGTACTTGGAGGTGAGGTAGACGCCGACCGCGAGCGAACCGCCGACGCGCGCGGCCGACGGCAGGTGGATCGACTTGGCCTGCACGTTGTGGTACGTGGAGGCCACGGCTGTGGGCACGATGCCGAGCAGCGAGGTGCCGATGATGACCTCCTGCGGCATGTCGCTCGCCGCCGTCAGGTAGGCCGTCATGAGGATGCCGCCGCCGAGCCCGCAGAGCCCCGAGATGAAGCCCGCGGCCGCGCCCGCCGCCAGGTACTTGGCGTTGGCGAGCGCGAAGCCCGCGGGGTCGCGCTTGGCCTGGCGCACGTAGCTCGAGTCGGGGTCGTCCAGGTCGCCGGCCTTGTAGAACTGCAGGTCGAGCGGCGGCGCGCTGGCGCTGAACTTGGGCATGTATGGGCTCTTCTTGAGGAAGATGAGCGGCGAGGACAGCAGCATGGCCGAGCCAACCACGAGCGACAGCCGCTTGCTCGTCAGCCGCTGCGCCGTGCGCACGCCGTAGCGCGTGCAGACGATGGCAGGCAGCGTCGTGGCCAGCGCCAGCGGCAGGTTGCACGCACCCTTGTCCAGGTGGTTCCACGCGCCCACAGACGCGCTCACGGACACGGCGCCGATGGACGTGCCGTTGATCACCTGCTGCGGCAGCGTCGTGAACTTGGCCAGCGTCTGCGCCGCAAGCGGCGGTCGGTCAGGCGGTCGGTCGGTCAGTCTAGAGGCCGTCGCCTGGACCAATCACGGACGAGCGTACCGGGATGAGGATGATGCCGCCGCCGACGCCCGTGAGCGCCGAGATGACGCCCGCGATGCCGCCTGCGCATCAAGACGCCGGTCAGCGAGGACTGCGGACGTTAGAGCGTGGAGACGTGGAGAGCGGACGGTACCGGCCGAGACGCCCATGCCCAGGGGAATGGCGGCGCCGCCCACGGCCGACGGCTTGGCGGACGAGTACGACACGCGCGGGGCCCCAGGGCGGAGAGCGGAGCCAGCGGCGCGGAGGCCCCCGGCGCGGCGGGAGGCGGCGGCGCGGAGCAGCATCTCGGCGGCGGATCGGCGAGTGACGCATACAGGTTGGGCACGGCTCACACATCAACTGGTGTCCGTAAATTGGATGGGAAGGTCCGTGAATAGAGAGAAAACGGACATCCTCTCGAATAGAGAGGATGTCCGTTTCCTGGAGTTTAGGGTTCAATACACAGTAGGAAAATCGTATAAGTTGACACTTTCGCTCAAATACTACCACTATGCTGGTACTTTACGTAAGAAGGGTGATGTGCCTGTTGTAAAACATGTATATCCGACACCCTTTTTGCGAAGGTGTTATAAATATTCAAATACCCGTTGAGTTGATTTTTGTATGCAGAGCGGGTGAGTTTCAAATACTTTTCTAAAAAGGGTGATGCATGTGTTTTAAAACACACTTATGATCCCTTTTTAGATAATATCAGAATGTGTTGAAGGATGTTGAAAAGTTTCCAAAGGTATTTTTACTACTCGGTCACCAGAACAAACTGTCCAAATCTAATGTGGTT
>JAADYH010000672.1:0-16203 GCA_023338125.1 Phytopythium aichiense | reverse complement strand
TCGCTCGAAGAGAAACCGAGCGACATCCATCGTGCCTTTCATCGATGCAAACATCAGCGCTGTCTTCCCGTCATTGTCGGCCGTATCCACGTCAGCACCACGCTCTACGAGAAGCCGAACGATGTCCGCCTCCCGCCAATTTGGTACATACATCAACGCTGTCTTCCCGTCATTGTCGACTGCACTCGCGTCGGCGCCTCGCTCAACGAGTAAACGAACGACGTCAATCGCGCCTTTCATCGACGCATACATCAGCGATGTTCTCCCGTACTTGTTGGCTGCAGCCACGTCAGCGCCACGTTCGGTAAGAAACCGAATGACGTCCATTTTGTCGTACACCACCGCATACATCAGCGCTGTCTTCCCGTCGTTGTCAACTTCAGCCATGTCAACGCCTCGCTCGACGAGAAACCGAACGGTTTCAATCGCGCCTTTTCCCGACGCATACATCAGCGCTGTCCGTCCGAAATTGTCGACTGCACCCACGTCAGCACCTTGTTCGACAAGAAGCCGAACAACGTTTACCGCGCCTTCCTCCGACGCAACAAGGAGAGCCGTCCTGCCATCCGAGCCTTCCGCATTCAGCGAGACGCCGCCGTCGAGCGCCAACCCACGCACGCGCTCCAAATCGCTGTCCCTCGCAGCCTGTATCAACGCTCGCGTCTTCTCCTCGGCCTCCGCCATCACGTCCGACTGCCGCGCTCCCATTCGCGCGGCGCAAGCGAACGTGTTGCGGGATGCCGGGTCTCGTTTTGAACTGGACAAGGCGGTGGAGACAAAAAATGAGATGCTTCCGTATCCGGTCCGGGTTTTCGACTTTCGGTTCGCGTCAAACCCAACCCGTTTCTTGGACCCGCGTGTTTATCGCGCTTTGAAAACAACTCGACCCGACCCGGGCCATAATCTGCATCCTTTCAACCCACCCACCATTTCGTGGCTTCAAGTCGACTTCTGGAAGGGACTGCGAGAGCTTAACAAGTGGTCCGCCTGCCCGCTCGGAGAGAGCTCGACAGTCCTATTCAGTGGTGCTCCACCATGCACGTCCACCAGGATAGCGACGTCGCACAATAGACCTGAGGGGCAACTGGGCAAAAGCACGCGAATGGGTCAATACTATCGATACACTCAAGCTCGTCCCTGCAGTAGGGGGACTGACGCTCGCAACGAGAAGTGTAAGCGAGCTCGCAGCAAACCATCAGGGGTGGCCTCGGATCAGCGCATTCGAAGAGTGTATGAACAATGGCTAAGCCACGCTCGCCTCGAGACGTGACGCACTCGATGGACGAGATAGATCCGACGAGATGCAGTTGGTGCGCTGCGGTCACCCACGCGGCTCGGGTCCCGGGGACTGCGTGTTGCTGCTCGGCCAGTTCAGATCGGTGCTGACTCATGGCCGTCTCTATCGCCCGCTGCTTGACCGCGTGCTCACAATTCGTCCTACAGCACAACCAACAAGTGACAAGTCCAACCCGACTCGGTCGCTCTCTCGAGCCCCAAGATGATGCTCTTACTGCTCGCTGTTGTGCTCGCCATGGATGCCATGATCGATCTGACCGCTGCGACATCACCCGAAGCACCGCTCAAGACAAATGAGAACCACCGTGGGCACAGCCACGACGACGACCATCGCGGCCATGACCGCGACCATGACCACTGTTGTCACTTGTGACTCGCCTGGGGAGCAGACAGCACGAACGTATATCGCGGCGCGCGACTGATGAAGCGAGGAGGGGGAGTGATGCGTCGTGCTTGTCGACTGGATAGGCATTCCTCCCGTGTTGTCGAGGAGAGTGAATGGTCGTCCCCCGATAAAGAGAGCAATCACAGCGAAATTCAACTCGGCGCCACAAGTGTCTGGATTCGCGTTCTCCTTTCCACCTCAAACCCCTCGCTGAAGGCAGCTCAAGCTCCAAATTTGCTTGGACTGAAGCAGTGTTGGCGCCGCCGCCAAAGAGAAAACAACATGGGTGACCACCAAGCAAGACGCGAGAGGAAACAACGACGGAGGAGGGACACTGGTTGCAATGGGACAATCTTTGAAGGACGTGTTAGGCAAACATGGTTTGCAGTCCTTTCGTGTCAACCGGCCGAAGAGACGACGCTACCCGAAGGGGAGACGTTTACTTCTTGGCGGGCTTCTCCTCGGCGGCCGGGGCGGCGGCGCGCTGGGCCTTGCGGGCACGGGCGTGCTTGGCCTTCTCCTTGCGGGCCTCCGACTGCTCCTTGAGCGTCTTCTCGCGCTGGCGCTCGGCCTTCATCTTGTGGATGGTCTCCATGAGCACGCGCTTGTTCTTGAACTGGTTACCCTTGCTGCGCATGTACAGCTCGTGGTAGATGTGCTTGTCGATCTTCTTGGCCTCGCGGTACTTGCGAAGGAGACGACGCAGCACGCGCATGCGGCGCATCCAGATCACCTTGAACGGCAGGCGCGCGTTGGCCGTACCGCGGCGCTTACCGATGCCGGTGTGGCGGCCCTTGCGCTTGGCCTCGTTGCGCTTCTGGAAGCGAGCGCGCGAGTGGATCACCTGCGGCTTCTTGATGACGAAGCCATCCTTCACAAGCTTGCGGATGTTCTGGCGCGAGTTGGCCAGCGCGATCTCGTTGGTCTCGTTGGGGTCAAGCCAGATCTTGCGCTTGCCGCACTTGAGCACCGACGCCGCCAGGCTGGAAACGCACACACACACGATCACGGCCGCGCGTTAGTCCTGTGGTCCGCCGCATCCATCGCCTTTGCGGACGCCTAACGCGCCATCCACCGCGATCCACGCGCCGAGCGACACATCAATCGACGGAGGAGAAGCGCGCGCACCGCCCTGCCACGCCCGCGGACGCATGGAGCCGCTGCACTCACCGCTTCTGAAGCTTCAAGGACACCATTATTCTTCCTCAAATTTGTCCCAAAGAATGAATGAACAGCGCGCAACCCACACGCCAGCAACCAAGGTGGCCGCGTTTGTCATTTTCTATTGGTTTCACTATGTCGCTACAAACCTCAAGTGACTGCACGTGGGGCAGGCGGAGCCAGCCAATTGTACCGCAGGGAACGGTCCCGAACCGGTCCACTCGAGACTCTGCTCACCTAACCGCGGACCGGGAACAACGAGCGACTTGCAACGCCGAATAGAGGACCCTAAATCTTCACTCCGAGAGTGATGGTCGACCACTTGACCCGGTTGAAGTGCGCGGCCACCGAGAGCTCTGCATGGATATGACGAGGCCGTCGAGGGCCGTTGGGCCATTGAGGGGATGTTAGATCTAGTGCAGTTACCCTCCACGTGTTATCAGATGTTCTGGGCTGGCGGTTGCGGCTCCGGATGACCAGGCGCGCCTCACTCAGTGTTGCCGATCTAGCAGTCACCTCCTTTGGTCTCTTGTTTGCTGCCCAGTGAAGCAGATGACCAAGCGTCTGAAGTCGTGGAATGAGAGTCAATGCGGTATGGAGACGTTGTGAACAGGGGCAACAGGCAGCAGGCAGCAGGCAGCAGGGTGGAGCGAGAACATTGAATCGACATATTGAGCGCGGGTGGTGTTGCTCCTCTTACACTTCTCGCGACTCTGGGCGGGAGCAGACTACAGTTGTGAAGCGAGCACCTCAGATGGTCTTGATCTCGGCCGGCGCCCGGTACGTGTTGTTCATGGCCGTGTACGCGGCGGTAGACCCGTTCCCGGACGACCCGTAAATGTTCTCGGCCGGCGGCGGATTGCGCATCAGCTCCGCGCGGTAGGCGTGCGACCGCTGGATGGCCACGTACTGCAAACACCGCATGACAGCAGCAACCAGAGCGGTGAGAGACTAGGTAGACACCAGTCATGAGCAGAAGCGAACGCGCACCGTGACGAAGATCTGGACCGCGAAGCTGAGCGAGCCGAAGATGAGCACGAGCCAGGCCCAGGCATCGAAGTCCTCCCACTCGCCCACCAGGATGAGCAGCACGACGGCCGAGAAACCCTCGAGCATGAGCATGAAGCAGTTGCCGAAGTAGTACTGCGTGTATTCATCCATCCACGACGTCAGTGTGCGGCCTGCCTCAGTGGAGCTCAAGATGCGGCTGACAGTGATAGCAGCACGTACGAACTGGATGAAGCTGACTTTGCTCTGGATGACGGGCTGCACGGACCCGTAGTACCCCATGGCGGCCACGATGACGCCGAACAGGCCGCTCCACCAGACCGTGTAGGTGAAGAAGAAGGACACGAGCGTCACGCCAAGCTGCAGCAGCGCGATCGCGTTGCACGGGTCGCGGTTCTCGTACAGGAAGCCAAACTGGTCGCCATGCTCCAGGTCCGCCATGCCCATGCCCGAGTCTGCTATGCTGTCGTGGTCGAGGGGCCGCTGAGCTGCTGGCTGGCGAATCGGCGAATGATCGCGACCCTGATGAAGCGGCGACAAATCCCACGCGACGCCTCTTGGCGCGTCGCCCAAAGATACCGGCGCTGTCGTCCCGGTTTGGGATCCGTGGAAAGATGAGCGAGTCGCTGAATATGGAAGCGGCGCGGATCCGAGGCGAACGGTGGGGCCTCCACGCAGTTGATTGGCATGGGCACATGGCCGGTGAATGACGGGCATGGAGGCGTCCACATGCAGCCTGACACGCTAAACCAGCAGCACTCGCACGCAAGCTGCCGCTCTTCTATTGACTGGCTGCCTCTACAGCTCGTCCTTGTCGGCCTGGACCTCGTCCAGCCGCGCGCGCACTTCGCGCAGCGTCTTGGCGCTGGCCTGCACGATCGGGTCGCCCTTGCCGAAGAGCGACAGCGCGATGCGGTGCGCCTGCTGCAGCAGCTCGTACGCATCGGCGACCTCGTTGCGGCGCATCTTGACGCCCGCGAGCGCGTTCAGGCTGAAAGCGTAGGCCAGCGTGTCGTCGCCGTCGCGCTCGCGGAAGATCAGGCGCGCCGTCTCAGCCGAGTGGTGCGCCTCGTCCAGTTTGCCCTGCGCGAGCTGCGCCGTCGCCAGCTCCATGTACGCCTCGCCGATGCCCTTGGTGAGCCCGTTGACGTGCTCGCCCTGCGCGCGCAGCATCTTCTGGATGGCCGCCGCGGCCTTGTCGTGCTTGTCCATCTTGCGGTAGGCCTCCGCGATGCGCAGACTCGCCTCCACGTACGCCTCGTGCTGCTCGCCGAGCCCGAGGCGCACATGCTTGCGCAGCGTCTTGTACTTCTTGATGGCCGCGCGCGGGTTGTCGTTCGCCATGTACGCCTCGGCCAGCGAGCGCAGCGACAGCCCGAGCGACGGGTGGCTCGGCCCGAAGATCCGCTCCGTCATGGCCACGGCGTCCTCTAGCACGTCGATGGCCTCCTCCGGCTGCTTGGCGCGGATCAGCACGTTGCCGTAGTCGCCAAGCAGCTGCGCGTACAGCGCCGCGTCCTGCGAGAGGTCGGCCTTGTCCGTCACGGCCAGCCGCCCGGGCCCGAACACGCGGTCGTGCATCTTGGTCAGCGCCTCGCGCAGGTTCGTGATCGAGCCCTGGTAGTCGCGCGCGTCGTTGCGCTTCATGGCCGCGTTGCGCAACGCGCGCACGTCCATGATGACCGGGTCCGCGTCGCGGTTGGACGCGCTCGACGTCGGCTGGGGCGTGCGCGGCGCCGTCGGCGGCTCGAACACATCCTCGTCCTCGTCTACCACGTCCAGGTCGTCCTCCTCCGCGTACGCGCGCACGTCGGCGGCCGCCAGCAGCGCCAGCGCGAGCAGCAGCAGCACGACCGC
The DNA here is from genome assembly GCA_023338125.1 of Phytopythium aichiense. Lineage (NCBI taxonomy): Eukaryota > Oomycota > Peronosporomycetes > Pythiales > Pythiaceae > Phytopythium > Phytopythium aichiense. Next base: position 10,496 of record JAADYH010000672.1, on the reverse strand, counting down.
GCGCCGCATTTCTCGGATCACTCTGTATCGAGATCTGCCCGCTTCCACGTCAGCAGTTAGGAACTTTCAATAACAGTCAAGGTTGAAAATCTAGCTGCCAGCTGGGTATACCGATCTTTTTTCACGGGGGAATGCGGACGACAGGTTTGATGTCGTTTCATCCAATCAAACTTGAGTAACCAGGGTACACTTGGTGTCGCGAAAGGTACCGTTGCCCCACGATTGAAGAGCAACGGACCTGGCGTCTTGCCTTGGAATGTCGAGCCACCACCATGGCCAAGAAGAAGTCGAAGGCGTCCGCTGCTGTCGCTGCGTCCACGCCGGCCCAGTCGACGGCACCCAGTGATGCAGCGGCCGTCGGCGAGCTTTTCTTGCTGCTGCAGGCCAAGGGCGCGGCCTGGTACGACAAGGAGCGCGAGGGCATCGCGCTCATCGAGGCCTTCCAGACGGCGCTGACCGCGTGCCGGGATGACCAGAGGCTGGCGCTGGACGCGGCGGACGGCGCGCTCACGGACGGCTCCGGGCTCGGAGGGAACCTCCAGATGGATCCGCTGCTGGCGGAGGACCTGTTCGCGCAGGTCCGGGCGTTGGCCGCCGCCTTCGAGGTGCTGCTGGCCGACATGTACGCCGTCCAGGAGCGCGCGCGGAAGCGGGTGGCGTCCGCGGCGCTGGACGAGGAGCAGGGGGACGCGATGGTGCTGCGCGCAGTGGACTATCTGCAGTTCATGGCGCAGGAGCTCGCGGCCTTCGAGGCAGAGTTCCAGCACGTGGTACGCGCTGTGCAGCAGGACAAAACGCTCAGGACTCGCGGCGCTAACGTGGGTCGTGCGGTGGACAGGAGGCGATGCTGGCGCTCGTGTCGTTCGACACGACGCCCAGCGAGCTGCGCACGCTCGTCATCTCGTGGAGCACGTCTCCGTTCCTCGAGCCTGAGCAGTCGCGCGAGTTCCGAGCGGTGAGCGCAGCGGCAGCTGTCGACCCGGCCCCTGATCGATGCTGAGAGTACTGATCAAATGACATGTGCTCTGCTGTGTTGTGCGCAGCGCCACGACCTCTCAGAGCGCGCGTTCCGGTCGCCCGCGCGTACCGAGTGATTGATCAACCGGCCAAACGAACCCAATCGAGAGACGCAGTCACAAGTCCCGTGTTTCGATGATCGCAGTGCCATGCCGAACCCCTTGCTGCATGACACGTCGGCCGTCGGCGCTAGTGCTGCGCCTGGACAAACTGTGCACAAATGTCGTCCACGTCCTCGAGGCAGAGGCCCGACAGGAAATCCGCTTGCGCCTGCCGCCGTCAATACACCCAGGAGCCAGCCACGAACCGTTAACCAACGCAATAGACTCCCCGTGGCACACCAAAGCACTCGCACGGCACCTTCTCCAGCTCGCGCGAGATGCGCGCGACCTCCGGGGACGTGAAGTAGGGCGAGAAGAACGTGTCCAGCGCCGCCGCCAGCGTCTGGGTCGGCTCGATCGCGTTCGCTGCGCGTCCCCAAACAGCATCAGCACCGACTGGACCTCGATACATCCACCTCTTGACAGCGTACGCGCCTTGGTTGTGCATCGGGTTGCTCACGCTCGCGCCGTCCGCCTGCGCGCCGCTGTCCTGTGAGCCACGCGACGAGGGAGGAAGGAGCGCGTCACGCCGACCGCCCAGCTCTCCATACACCGACAACGCGACACGCGGGTACTCACCAGCGAGTTCCACTCGACGCGCGCGTGGTTGCGCGTGCGCACGACCGGGTAGCGCTCCAGCATCCGCCGGAACTCGCGCTCGTCCATGGCGTCGGGTGCTGCTTCCCAAGAATTGGTGCTTTGATCGGATATGCAGCTTATGCTGTCTTAGTCCGGACACGGATGGGATTATGCTGTCCCTGGTGATGTGGACACGTCACGTACACTTTCGCGCTGATTGGGTGTAAAGATTGCACCCGAATCGTCTTGGATTGGTCCAAAACACGTCCTAGGATGATGTGATTGGCTTAAAACCCACAATTACGCAAATTGTAAACACCATCGCCCCGTCATCCCCTCTTTTCCTCCAATCCAGTCCCTTCAATCCGTTTAGTGCTTCATTTCATCCAATCAACGCCCTTTGAAGCCCTCCCATTCCGGCGTGGTTCCCCAGACCAACACCAGCAACGCAGCGACGCATTCAGGTGCTGGCAGCGGAAAAATCGCTTGGCTGCGCAAACAGCGGCCGCACGTGCCTGCTCCCTGCTCCCTTCGCGCATTTCGCCATCGCCACCGCCGCCAGGAGACCGACCAGAGCCGCAGCCATGCAGGTCAGTGCCGTGGTGACGAGGTGACGCCCCGGTGTGGTGGAACGGCGGCGTTTCGAACTCGGAAGGACTGACGCGGGATGGACGGATGGATCTCTGCAGACGCAGGACAACTTGCTGTTCGCGATCCCCAAGAAGGGCCGGCTGCACGACAAGATCATCAAGCTGCTCGAGGGTGCCGGCCTGAGCTACTACCGCGTACGTCCGTCGCCTCTGCCCTTAACTAGCGCGGACGACAACTGACGCCGAGACGATGACCGACAGCCGAGCCGCGTGGACATCGCCATCTGCTCGTCGCTGCCCGTGACGCTCGTGTTCCTGCCGGCGGCCGACATCGCCACGTACGTGGGGGAGGGCAACCTGGACCTGGGCATCACGGGCCAGGACATCGTGGCCGAGTCGGAGACGGAGGTGGTCGAGCTCATGAAGCTGGGCTTCGGCAAGTGCCGCCTGGGCGTGCAGACCCCCGTCAAGGACGGCGTCGCGTCGCCCGCCAGCCTCGCGGGCAAGCGCATCGTCACGTCCTTCCCGGTCATCACGCGCGAGTACTTCAAGCAGTTCGAGGCCGAGGGCGGGCCGGCCACCAAGATCAAGTACGTGTCGGGCTCGGTCGAGGCCGCGTGCTCGCTCGGGCTGGCCGACGGCATCGTCGACCTGGTCGAGACGGGCACGACCATGAAGGCCGCGGGCCTCGAGCTCATCTCGACCATCCTGCAGACGGAGGCCGTGCTGATCGCCAACCCGCACTCGACGCGCCAGAAGCTGGTGCAGACCATCCACCAGCGCATCCTGGGCTACATCACGGCCACCAAGTACAAGATGGTCACGTACAACATCGGCAAGGACAAGCTGGAGGCCGCCACGGCCATCACGCCCGGCCGCAAGTCGCCCACCATCAACACGCTCACCAACGGCGACTTCGCCGTCTCGTCCATGGTCGAGCAGGACCGCATCGCCGACATCTTGGACCAGCTCCACGACATTGGCGCCACCGACATCGTCGTCTTCAACATCGAGAACTGCCGCGCCTAGGCGCTGGGTGCGAGCCGCGAGACGCCAGATGCGAGACACCAGGTGCGAGATGCTAGACGCTAGAGGCAGGCGGCCAAGCACGCGGCGGTCGCTCGCGGCAAGCAGGTGAGTGGCAGCGACCGAGACCAGCTAATATACAGTAACCGCGTTCGTTTGGACCTCAGCTATCACAAGTCGATGCACACGCTCTTGGACGGCGGTGGCCGTGACGGTAGCGGCGGCGGCGCTCGAGTCGCTGGACGCACGTCGCCTCGAGGCTCTGCTCTCGTCGCCTCGCGCTGTCCAAGCGCAGAGCGAGACGTCGACGCGGCCTTGCGGGTCTCCCACCGCCCGGACTCGGCCGGGCTCGTGTCGAGCCCCATGCAGCTCATCCACAGCCGCTCGTCGCGGACCGAGGCGGCGTCGCGGCCGGTCCGCCACTGCTCGTGCCTCCAGTTGTCCTCGACGAGCTTCCGCAGCGCCGGCGACAGCCCGGACGGGTCCGTCGACGCGGCGTCCGGCAGTTCCCACCGCGTCGCCGGCGACTCGACCGACGTCGTCGGCGAAGACGCCGCGCTGCGGTGCTCCCACTGGTTGTCTCCGCCACTCCGCCGTCCCGCCAGCAGCCGCTTGACGCCGCCGCCGTCCGCGCCGCCGCTGCCTCCGGCCTTCTCCTTGAGCGGCGACGGCGACGGCCGCGACCGCCTGCGGTCTCCAGCCGCCGCCAAGTGCTGCTTGCGCTGCTCGTTGAGGCGGCCGCGCGCCTGGTCGAGCTGCCGCAGCTGCTGGTGCAGCCGACGCTCGCGGTCGGCCAGCGCCGCGCGCTCGTCCTTGACGGCCCGCTCGCGCTCCGCCAGTCGCTCCAGCCGCGCCTCGGCCGCGTGCACGGCCTCGTCCGCCGCCGTCTCGCGTGAGACCATCTGCGCCGTGAAGCGCTCGAGCCGCTGCGCGAGCTGCGCCACCTGCTCGGCGCGCTCACCCACGCGGCGCTTGTCTTCCTCGATCGCCTGCGCGTCGATCTGCAGCTGCTGCCAGTCGCGCTCGTGCGCGGCGATGACGGCGTCCAGGTCGGCGCGCTCGTCCGCGAGCTCCCGCCATTGCGCCTCGAGCTCGCGCTGCTGCTGCGCCAGCGCCTGCTCCTCGCGCGCGTGCTGCTCCACCGCCTGCTCGCGGAAGGCCGCGAAGGCCGCGCGCTCCTGGAAGAGCGCGCGCTCGTGCTCCTCGAGCTGCTGGCGCCGCGTCGCCACGCGCGCGTCCGCCGTGCGCGCGTCCTGCAGCGAGGCCGCCAGCTGCGCGGCCAGCAGCTGCGAGTTGGCGTCCGCGCGCTCGTGCAGCACGGCGCTTTGCGCCTGGAAATGCGTCGCCAGCACGTCAAGCCGCGTCTGCTCCTGCCGCAGCCGCTCCTTCTCGTCCATGAGCTCCTGCCGGGAGCCGCGCAGCAGCGCCTCGAGCGCGCCGAGCAGCGCCGCCAGCCGCTGGCACTCGTCCTCGCTGCGGACCGCGTACGCCTTGGACGACGCCTCGAGCGTCGACAGCATGCGCATGCGCGCGGCGCTATCCACCTCGGCGCGCAGCCGCTGCTCGTCCGCAGCCGCCGGCCCGTGCGACACCTGCAGGTGCGCCAGCGTCGACTGCAGCTGCTGGAAGAGCGCGTCCATCTGCAGCTTGTCACGCTGCCGGGACAGCTCGCGCTCGCGGTCCTCCTGCTGCTCGCGCTGTGTCCACCGCAGCTGCACCGCCTGCCGCTCACGCTGCTCCTGCGTCAGCTCGCGCACCAGCTGCCGGCCGCGCTCGTCTGCCAGCGTCAGCTGCGTCTGCACGGTCTCGAGCGCGCTGGCCGCCAGCGCTTGCTGCTTGCCGCACTCGCCGTGCAGCGCCGCCAGCGCCGTCAGCTCGCGCTGCGTCGCCAGCCGCTCACCCTGCAGCGTCGACACCTGCGTCCGCAGCGCCTGCTTCTCCTGCTCGCACGTCGAGTGATGGGCCGTGGCGGTTGACAGCTCGACCGAGAGCTGCTGCATGCGCTGCTGCTCGCCGCTCAGCTCTTGGGCAAGCGCCGCCACCTGCTGCGCCAGCGCCGCCTTGGCAGCCTCCAGCTGCTGTTCGCGTTGTGTCCACGCGCACTGGGAGGCCTGCAGGCTCTGCAGCTCGACCCGCAGCTGCTGCTCACGCGCCGCTGCCTCCGCCATCGCCGTTGTCATCGCCGCAGCGACCGCAGCCGCCTGTGCGTGTGAAGCCGTCGCTGGCGACTCGACTGACCGAACAGACTCGACCGTCGGCCGAGAGGTAGCGGAGGTCATGGGTGTGGCGTCCAATAGACCAGTCCCTGCTGTCGATGCGGTTGAAGCGACTCCCGTGGTGGACGCAGCCTTGACGCGCTGTTCCGGCGGCTTGGACGTGTGCTCGTCGACCGTGTCCTCGGGTATCGAGGGCATGGGCGGCGCCTCGACTGCGGACCGCAGCGGAGACCGCGGAGGGGAAGAGATGGCCGCCTCCTCCCCATCGAACGACTGCGAGTACGAGCTCCCGCGGCTGTCGCCCGTATCGCTCATTGCAGCGGCGCCGCTCCGCTCGGCAGCGACCGGGGACGCCGGCGCGCTGGGCGGTGGCGTGAGGATCTCCTCCAGCAGACTGTCCTTGGACTGCTCGAAGTCGCTCTCCTTGATGACCGCGGCTGCCGTCGGGGTCGTCAGTGACCGAGCACGACCGGGGGACGGCGGCGGGGACTCCTTCGCCGGCGTCTTGTCCTGGAGACTTGGCTCTGCCGGCTTGGTCTGCGATGCAACCGGCTTGTCGCGAGCTGGAGGGGGTGGCGAGGGTACAGGCGACGGACGCCGGCGACGCGCGGACTCATTCTCTCTCGGAGGGGATGGCTGGGCCGGGGCCACGACTTCTTTCGGTGGCGATGGGGACTGCAACTGTGCGGACTTGGACTTGGATGGCGACGGTAAATCGCCCAGCAAGTCCATCAGCAAACTGTCTCGCGCGCTGTTGCCGGCGTCCGAGGGCGGGGGTCTGATCACCGGCGTCGTAGTCTTCGCTGCTTCTCTATCTGACGAGTCGAAACGCGAGACTGACGGGACATCGGCCGGCTTTGGGATCGGGGACGACTTGTGCGTTGCCTCAGCCTCCTTTTCGTGCTCCTCGAACTGCCCTCGTCGTGGACGTCCGCGTCCTCCGCCGCCTCCTAGCGCCTCCAAGCCGCTGCCCAGGTATTCCAAGTCTTCTCTCGGCTGCTGCTGCTCCCGACTCTGCTCCTTGGGTTTGTCGTCGCCAGCAAGGAGCTCTGCTAGCAGATCATCCTGGGCAGATGATGCCTTGGCGTCACTCCCCTTCGGCGGCGTCGACAGCTTCTTGGTCGCAGGCAGGGGATTGTCATCCACCTTGGGGCTCTTCTCCTGGTCGATCACTTCCGCTCGTCCGCCCTTCGTCTCTCGCTTGCCCAGAAGGTTCGCCAGTGGATCGCTCTCCCCCTCGCCACCTGCTCGGGTCTCCCGTCGTGATGCAAAGGGGTCGTCGGCACCAGTCGCGTTCCCTCTTGCCGACCCAAAGAGCGAGTCGAGCGACGACGGTGCTGCCGGCTTGGACCCAAACAGGTCACTCGTCTTGGAAGCGAACGGGTCGCGAGCCCCCGGCTTGGCGTCTTCTTCACCGTCGCCTCCATCACCGCCTCGCCGCCCACCACGCCGCCCGCCGCGTCTCTCACCAGCAAACGACGACAAGGAAGAGAACAAGGACGCCGAGTCCCCGCCACCCGCGTCGTCGCTGAAGAACGCCGCGCTCAGCCCGCCCACCGGCTTGTCATCGTCCAGAGGCTTCGCGGCTTCTGACTCGACGCGGGAGCTCGTGCTGGCACTACTTCCACCGCCTCGCACTGTCGGCGTGTACTTGAACGTGTCTTCCTCGATGTCGTTGGCCGTGTCGTTCGGCGATGGAGCCTTGTCGTCGTCGAAGCTGGGCGATGGGGATCCCATCTCGTCCTCGAGGCCAAGCATCTTGGCGAACTCGGCGTCCAACGCCCCGGACTTCTTGACGGGCACGGCGAAGTCGGTCGAGTCGCGATCCCAATCGCGCGATTTGACCGCGTCCCTGTCATCGTCGTCGTCCCCCACCGACCACTCGGACGCGTCTCGAGACTGCACGACCACGCGGACAGCGTCAGCGACAGCTCGCAATGCGCTCCACGACGATGAACGCGCACCTTTTTGCTCGAGCTCTTGCTCTTCTTGTCCTTGTCCTTCTTCTTCTTGCCCTCCTTGCTCTTCTTCTTGTCCTTCGCCGCGTCCGAGGATGACAGCGGAGGCGACGGAGCCGACGATCTGCTCTTGGAGCTCGCCGCTTTGCTCTTCTTGCCGCTCGCCGGCGTGTCCGATAGCAGGTCGTCGATATCGAAGTCGGACACGTCAACGTCGTTCGCGGCGGACGCCGATCGTCCACTGGAGATGGAGATCAGCCCGCCAGTGAGGTCGCTGGCCGCCTTCTTGCCGCCGCCATTGCCACCGCCGCCAATTGGTATGAGGCCACCGAGCGACATGGAAGGAGCCCCTTCGCTCAACAGCACTCCAAGCAAGTGGGTGGCGCCACCCGTGGCAGACTCCACGATACCAGCGGCAGTGCTATTTGCATCGCATCCGTTTCTTCGCGGTGCCGAGCGAGCAACCGTCACTTGAGACTCGAGAAGGTGACGGTCTCAACTCGGATCAGCGACACAATGCGTTCGAGAGCGAGCGTCGTCTTGCGCCGCTCTGTCGCGCTCTTGCTGTTCGTCCACCATGCCGGCATCGCTGCTGCGTCGATGACCTCCCCCGCGTCTGCCTCGCAGCTCGTCATGGGCCTCGGGCCAGCGCTCTTTGCCATGATCGTCTTGGCGGTGGCGTGTCTGCTGCTCTGCGTGCTCGGCTTCGCGAGCCATCGACGCGTGTGAGTCTCCTGGAATCGTCGCGCACTGACCAGCAAGTCGCTCACGCCCACCGCTCCTTGTTCAGACTCACCACAGGAGTCGTGGTCGCCATCGCCGGCTGCACCGCGCTCTTCTTCGCCTCTGTCAAGGTCGAGAGCGCGTCCGACACGGCGTCTCCATCCACTAGCCAGGTGCGTCGTAGTCACATTCGTCCCCCGCTGACCAGCACAGCTGCCTGACACTTGAGCGTTCTGCTGCAGAAGTACAACCGGATGGTGGTCGCGCGTGCGGTCATTGCGGCCGTCATGATCTCGTTTGCCGCCGTCGCGCTGCTCTCCATGCTTGTCACGCACGTTGTCCGGCCTCGCCAGGTGCGTAGACGACTTGCTGTTGGTCCCGGTCTCGTCACTGACGACTCTGTGGACAGGGACACCACTTGGAAGCCAACTGCGGCGGTCGGGACATGGCCAGCGGACCTGTCGAGCGACTCTACTAGGCACACGACACGTTAGGAAGCACGCCACGTCGGGAGCACACGCAGACGCATACACTAGCAGTCAAGCAGACCAGTCGGTCGTGTTGACGGGCGATTACAGAGCAGTCGGTTGATCCTCTGCGTGCCTACTCCGAGTTGGCGAGCGCCGCCTTCTTCGCCTGGATCTCCGGCGACAGGTAGCCGCGCTTGTCGAAGTTGGTGTAGTAGTCCATCTTCTTGGGGTTCGGGCGAGCGAACTGCGGGATGGTCTCGAACTTGTGCGGCTTGAGCAGCGCGCGCAGCGCCAGGCGGTTGTGGTACACGGACGTGATGCTACCGCCCGCGGCCTCGACGGCCTTGATGGCGCTCTCCGAGGCCTGCGAGACCTCGATCTCGAGCGGCGCCGTCAGGTGCTGGGCACCCTGGCCCAGCAGCTTGATGCCGTGCTTGACGCGCGAGCTCTTGACCATGCCGCAGTCCACCAGCTCCTTGATCGTGATCTTCTTGCTGGCGTCCAGGCGGCCCATGTCCACGAACAGCTGCAGCTTGTCCACGTTCACGGGCGTCATGGGCGTCGCGAACTTGTTGTTGAACCCGCGCTTGGGCACGCGCTGGTACAGCGGCGTCTGGCCGCCCTCGAAGCCCGGACCGCGGCCGGCACCGCCGCCCGCGCGCGCCTTCTGGCCCTTGTGGCCGCGGCCACACGTTTTGCCCTTGCCCGAGCCGATGCCGCGGCCCAGCCGCTTGCCGCGCTTGTGCGCGCCATCGTTGTCGCGCAGCGTGTTGAGCCGCACGCCGCCGTCCACGGGCAAAGCGCCAGCCAGCGAGCTCGCGAACGCCGCCGCAGACGTCGAGCGGCGCGCCACGGCCACCGCCGGCAGCGCCTTGCCGAGCGCCGCGAGACTCCACATCGCCCTGATCTACAGTCCGAGCGACACGCCGAGCGACCGGAGCAAGCGGGGGGAGGAGGGAAGGAGGCCGAGCGAGCGCTTGGTGGCCGGTCGGTCGTCCGCGGTTTGAGTGGCCCGAGAGCTCACGGGGTTACGCTCAGACGTACTGTTCGACGCGTATTAGGTACGATTATGATACAGGGTACGCGTACCCTCGAATCCTTGTAATCGAGTCGTTTATGTCGCCCACATGCATCTGTGACGTGTGACGCTTCAACTGCCTCCTCTCCGTCACTCCTCCCTGACAGTCCGCTTCCGACTGCGCCTCGACCACCAAACGACCGTGTCCATGAAACCACAGAACGCTACGCCTATCGGCACCGCCAGCGGCAGCACCAGCAGCTCCAGCACCGAGTTGAACCGCGGCGCCACGCCGTTCGCGATCACTCGGAGCAGAAACACCAGCGGGTCGTTCGTGATGCTGAAGTCGCCTCGTGCGATACCGTCGATCATCTGCTGCGCGGCCTTGTCGGCCATCAGCGGCGGGCTGACTCCCACAATGGTCTTCCCTTCGATCGGCATCAGCTCTTGCTCTCGGCGGAAGCCCTCCGTATCAATGTTGCCGGCGTAGAAGATGCTGATGCGGACGTCGCTCGTCTTGAGCTCGTTGCGCAAAGCCTCAGCCAGACCACGCAGCGCGAACTTGGACGCCGAGTACTGCGACGTGCCGATGCATCCAAGCAGCGACAAGCCAGAACCCACGAATACGAGCTGTTGATCGTTCAAGTTCGTCGCTTTCATCATGGCCGGGAGTGCAGCCCGGATCGTGTACAATGTGCCGAAGTAGTTAACGTCCATCGAACGCTCCATATGCCGCACGTCTTGCTCCAGGAAGTACCCCGGCTGAATGTACCCGGCACAGCACACGATGTGGTCCGT
>JAADYH010000671.1:0-16210 GCA_023338125.1 Phytopythium aichiense | reverse complement strand
CGGTCTGATCAAGCGATGCCCCGCAGGCCCGGTCAAGCGACTGGAGCGCGAGCTGAAGCGGTACTGTCGAGTGGTGTCGATCGACGAGTTCAAGACCAGCAAGTTGCACGCGGCGTGCAGCCGCGAGCTGCGCCACCAGTACAGCAAGCGCAAGTGCAAGGACATCGTCGAGCAAACCGTCAAAGTCTACAGTGTACTCCATTGTCGATCCAATGGCTGTCATGGTACGACTGTGAACCGAGACGCGAACGCTTCGCTGAACATGCTGCTGCTGCTCGTCGAGTGTGAGTTTCGAGGACACCCCCGACCGCCTGCGTTTTCCAGACATCGATGCTTATCGCCTGCGAGTGCCTGGACGCTGCATTCGTTGCTGCGCTCAGGAGGCTCGTGGGCAGCCAATCATGGCATTAGAATTGTTGCTATTGCGATAATCGTAAGCTCGTTCATGCTCCTGGTCGCCGCCGTTGCATCGCCTTGTACTCGTGATATGGAAGATCCCTCGCATCAACAGAGGAATGCGAGGCTTGAACCTCTTGGAGGCCTCGCAAGAGCGTCGCGAGCGCTCTGTGTCTTGCCTCTGGGCTCGATCTGCCACAGTTCAGAAGCAATCGCCCTTCGTCAACTCATCGAGCAGCGTACAAGCATCCGGGACGGAACCACGTACATCATCTCCTGGCGGAGAAACGCGGCAAAGAGGTGCGAGTTGGCGCTGTCCACGAAGTTGGCCGCCACCGCGATCGTCTGCTTGTAGCATGCATCTCACCATCAGTTGGCACCAGACAGAGAGCTCACAGCGACAGCCAAATCCGCGCACCGTGTCCAGGTTTCGAACTTGATGGGGACACTCGGCGGGTAGAAAGAGGACCTCGCCGGCCTCAAGCACGTCCTCGAACAACTCACCCTCGTGCAGCACGTCTGTCCACTGCATATCGTCCGTGTCGCTCATGAACTTGCGCATGAGGTCGGCGTTGAACCGCCCAGACACTGGACTAGACGTCGTCGGCACTTCCTCGCGTAGCACCGAGCGTGCGGATGGAGACGCGATGATCCAGTGCTTCCGACCGTGCAGCAGCCCCATCCAAGCGGCTGTGCCAGCCCAGTCTGCGTGCAGTGATGACGCAGTCGCCTTCCCACCGATGAACAGGCTGGGCCAGTAGTCGCGCTGCTGGATCCCGACATCATCAAAGTCGACACTGCCGTGGTACATGCTGTAGACGCTCTGCATTCGGTCCTCGGCAAAGAACCGCGGCATATAAAATGAATCCAGGAGCGACGGACAGAAACTCGCAACGCTCGCGTCGTGCAGGTACAGCTCGGAGTTGTTCTCGGCCATCAGCTGACCGAGATACTCCTCGAGCGTCGACTCTGCAGCTGGTTCCAAGCCTGCCCAGATGTGCTGCGAAGCCAGCGAGATTTTGTCCGAGTCGACACCGAAGATGCTTTTCTTGAGCGTCACTTGTGCTTGCCCGCACTGGCTCAGCAGAGTCTCGAACGTCCAGTTGGGGAGCCCCGGGGAGTTTGGTAGGTCGCGGAAGCCCGTGAAAATGACGGGCGTCGAGGAATGGGCGTACCGCAAGTACTGGCTATAGGAGCAGTTCTCTGCACGGACGCGCGGAATCCGCCTCGCTCGCTCGCCATGGACCCAGACAGAGTTCTCACCGGCATGCACAGGTCGGGGTGGCCTGGGGACTCGGGGACTCTGGTCGCGACGTGCGGCTTCAGACTCCATCACGCGGATTTGGCGGCGGAGTTCCAGCAATTCGCGTTTGGAATCGGTCTGCAGACGGCTGTACGCGCTCGCCTTGTCGTCCACAAGCGTTCTCAGCTCGTGACGGTCACGTAGAAGGTACTCGACAATGCGCTCGTAGGCTCGGACTCCGCGTTCAACGCGCGTGGAAAGGTGACTATCGGACGCGAGGTGCATTTGGTTCCGCGCATTGGCCAGCTCCAGCTCGATGATCTGCCATCCACAAAATCACCGACCATCAGTGAATCGCCTGCGCTCGTTTGACACGGTGATGGCGATCTCGACCTCTGCCCCGAGATACTGTCGTAGGAGCCGACACGCTGGGCCGATGAGCTCGAATTTATCGCACAGATACTCCATGCGGTCGTCCATGGTCTCGACATCACCTTCGTGGATGGCGATCTGACCAAACGAACAGCAGATATGAGTACACGCTCAAATACAACGGTCCTGCTAGCAAGAGAGATATGTCACGAAGAAACAGCGTACTCGCACATGCTTGGAGTTGCCAGTGCCTTGGTCCGCGACGTCCAAGGAGAAGGACCCGAGCTTCTCTCGGAGCTCCACTGGTTCAGGTGGGTGTAAACACTTCCTCGTCACATTTGCTGCTGAATTAGCGGACCAAACACTGCCTCATGAGATTCTGAGTGCAGCTAAAAGCCGGCAGTCCAAACTAAATATCGGTAAATGAACACGCACGTGCTGCATCGTCGAGATAGGCGGCGAGACGCGCGCAGTCGGGAGGCGGCACCGAAAACTCGTCACTTCTCGCCACAGCACAGACTCACAAGTAAGCCCCGCGCTATTATACGTCGCCTTCAGCATTTGCCGTCCACCAGCGCCTACCAGAAGGCGTGCGCGATCGCGGAAGCGGACGCGCCGCACGGACGCCGCAGCTCCACCACCACGACACTCCCGTCGCTCTCGGTCAGGTCGATGAAGGTCTCCAACGCCCACGCGCTCGCCCCCAGGGCCCCATACACCAGTGCAGGCCCCGTAGACGCCACCGACACCAGCAAAGACGCTGTAAACGCCACCAATATCATACAACGCGTCGCCATTTCCGTCCAAGGACCTGCTGGTCACTTGTCAATCACCGCAATGGGTTCACAAAAGATCGTGCGGGGTTACGCGATCGACGGGGTACACACAACGGTTACGTCAAACGGTGGTCAGTGCACTCTCCCTCCCACCGAATATTGACTAATGCCACAGACCAATGACTCCGAACGATAACCAGTCGCAATCCAGACTCGCCGATACTGAAGCAATGATGACCATGGAGATGCCGCCGCGGCATGTGTCCCGCTGGCGCCTGGCGACGCACGACGGCAACGACAACAAGAGGGGAGAAGGCGAAGGCGGAGCGAGTGGTGACGGCGCGACGGCTGGCCAAGCGGCGCACACGTCGCTGCGGTACCTGAACGAGTTCGTCGGCGGTCTGCAGTGCGCGCCGGCTTTGCTGCAGCATGGACTGTTCCCGGACGCCAAAGAGGTCACCGAGGTGCGTCCGAGCGCCACTTGGTGATGAATAAGCGTCTCAGTGCATGGCTATCGAGTCGCTCACGTCGTGTTGGCAGAGCATGGGGCTGTTCAACGCTGTGCGGAGGTATTTGCTGCCCGACAAGGACGCGTCGGCGCCAGTGGACAGCAAACGAGAGCCGATAAGCAGCAAAGACGCAGCCAAACCGGACGGCATCATCGTCGTCGGTGATGGAAACACGCGTGCGTAGTGCATTATTGGGGTCTAGTGCGTCGCAACTCAACTCACAGTCCACGATCTGGTCCCCAGCGCGCTCGGCGGCCATGTTCGCGTTCCGCCTGCGCCACTGGAAGTGCTTCAGCATCGACCCAGCCATGGAGGTGCAGTCGTCTGAGGTGTGAAGGAGTTCGCGTCATCACTGTGACTATTTTGATCTGCTAACACCTCTTCTTGCCTCACGACGCAGCGTTCGCGCGGCTGGGCGTCGATCGCCAACTTGGTCGTGATCCGCAACAAGATCGAAAACGTGCGCATTTCACTGCGACGCGCCATTATTGTGCTCGTCCACGCCCATGTAACGCTCGAGCAAGCACTTGGGGCCGTGGACGCCGACCAAGTTGTAGGCGTCGTCACGATGCCCTGCTGCAACTGGTACAGTCGCCAGGAGCAACTCTTCGGTCGCCACCCCAACCTCGTCTACGACGACTTCAGCATCCTGTCGGACCATCGTGAGGTGTGACCAACGCGTCGAAATCATTCAGATTGGACTGTACTGACTTGCGCATCGGCTGTGACCCGCTAGATTCGTCTTTGGGTGGGTGAGTCTCAGTCAGAGTCACTGGCAGCGCAGCACTCGGACTTTGCCAGCTCTACCGCCAGCACAACGGGTCTGATGAAGGGATGCATTCGCAAGGAGTTCTGTCCAGATGCCTTTACTGAGGCCGAAGCTGTCAAGCCCTCGACACCTGACAGTGACAGAAAAGCGCGACGCTCTAAATGTCAAGGGGACTCCAACGCTGTCGCATTCCTCGGGAAGTTGCTCAGCGAAGCGAATGACAAAGACGCAGGTGAAAGGGAATCCCAGACGCAAGATCAAGGAGTGAATGAGGCAGCATTGAATGTTGTGGCGGTCCACGTGCCGAAAGACGCCAGCGTCCTTGTTCTCGACAGCCAAACCAATCTGTCGTGGGCTCGATCGATGCTGCAGCAGGGATATACCAACCTGTTCGTGCTCAAGAAAAGACCCGAGAATGTTTCTGAAAGGGAAGAATTGTCCGGAGACGCTGCGGCGGTGTCATTGGAGCTCCATCGCTTTCGATCAGCCGACTCGACGTCTGAGACGGAGACGTGCGGGACGATCAAGGTCAAGTCGTTGCCCCCTTCGACCACCGACAGCGACTTGAGCGCTGCAAGTATCAACGTGTCGGTCGAATTCTCACTGGCTGAAGAGTCAAGCACGTCGTCGGAATATCCGTCGAAGCTGACGCACATTGTCGACGCCGGATTCCTTTATCGAGGGTTTCGATCTCAGTCCAAGAATGCAGCACTCTTCCGAAACGTGTGCCAGCTACTGGAACAGATCGCCCACGCGTGTGCTATCGGCGAAGAAGAGTCTGTGATGCAATACGAGTCCACTGCTCTTGTCAGTGTCACGGGAGCCAAGACTTGGCGGAAGAAGGAGTACTTGGGCCACCCAGCGCTTGGCTTTGCCATCTTGACAACAGTGCTGAATGCGACCGCAGCCCACTCCAAGCCGGCGGTTGTGTTTTACTGCCGCAAGCGCAGCGTTAAACCCGCCGAATATTTTCATCCGGGCGTGCCAAACCCCAACAAGGTGCAATCCATGCGCGATCGTGTGCTGGGAATGAAGCGCGCGTTGGCAAGTGACTTTGACGCTGTGAAGCGCTCCGTCGACGCGGTTCCGATGACAGCAAAGAGTGCCATTCTGAAGCTTGGAGAGGTCATATCGGACGCTTCGGCGACGACCACGCGCCAGCACTTTGCTGTCACGGGGAAGATAGCGCGTATTCGGCGATTCTCCCACGGCATGGCGTTCGTGTCGCTGGTGGATGATGGCGAGGAAACCCACGTCAAGCGTGCTCACGGCGCTCGACTGGATGTGTTTATCCAAGAGGAGACACTGAAGGAGAGCTCGCCCTCCATCCCGTTCGTCGAGCTCGTGCCGCTGCTCCGACGGGGCGATCGCATCACTGTGATCGGATTTAGCAGGACGAACGACCGTGGTCGCGATATGCTGTCCGCTTTCGCTGTTAAGTTCGAGGCCGGTGGCGAGTTTGAGGAGTTCTGAGGCGAGGTTGGTTGGTGTCGAGATGATCGCATTTGATGCTGAACAAAACGAAAGATGCAAGACGTGCGAAATACAACCTTACTGCTTCTACGATGGTGTTGTTGATTTTGTTGTTGCTGTTGTCGTCGTTGTTACTTGGTCCACCTCATGAATCGGACGTTCGCTCAAAATCATGGAGATACCACAGAACTTCCCCAGCAAATGCTTGTCGTGTGGCACCCAATACTGTTCGCTTGTGTCGGTCACGCTAGATTGGTCCCACGCTGAGCTCCGACCAGGTTAACCACTCCCGCGAGAGCTTTTTGTCTCTATGGTCCATCGTGCGGATACAAGCCTGACGCCCCCACGCCGTATCTCCGCCCGAGCCACCCGTGTACATCAAGCTGAACCACTGAAGGACCTCAAGGAGATCTTGGGTTGCTGCACTAATGCACGCGTGCGTCACCCAAGGTGCATTCGTCAAGCGAAAATGGCCCTCCGGTCGGTGTGTCTTGATCCACTCCAGCATGGTAAAGTCTGCGAGTCGAGCCGCCGCTACCATCCCTCCATCCAGCGTCGATTTGCGGGTCGGAAGCTGTAGATGTGGGTCAGCAACGCTTTGGACCCATCGCACGATCGGTAGGTGGGAGCCACGAACTGCCGCATCAAACACCTTGACCAGAGCCTTCGGAAGGTTGGAATCAACGGGAATGGTACGATGGAGCCACTTGATGCTGTCCAAATGACCATTCCCTGCCGCAACAACAAACGCAGCATAAAGCGCTTCGTTTATATCGTCAGCGCCACTTGGAAACGTAGTTGAGCTGCACCAGTGGTCATGCAACAGTTGGATGATGGCTGTGTGTCCGTTCTTCGCGGCGGCGTTCATGACCTTCACCGTCATATCCAGCGAGAGCTTCTCATCAACTGTTCGCCCAAGCAGCCAGCGAACGACTTCTCCATGACCGTTAGCCGCAGCTCCAACGATCGCAGCAGCGGTACAGCTTACTGAGCTCGCAGCATGCAGAAACTCGAGGACGCCCAAGTGGCCGTTTGCAGCTGCGCGGTCCATCGCGGCCTCTGTTGCCACGACAACACCTTCAGCGCTTTTCAAGTCATCCCCAGTGCTGTACTCCATCAACCACCTGACCACGTCCAGGTGACCATTCGCTGTTGCGCCATCCATCGTCGGAGCAGATATCTCTCCCAGTCGGTTCTCAATCAGGTACTGGATAACGTCGAGGTGTCCGTTTGCCGCTGCTTCGTCCACAGCCTTCACAGAACATCCTTCGGACCGGTGCTCATGGAGAAACCGCACGATCTCCAGATGACCATTGCATGCAGCGCCATCCATCGCAGCAGTCGAACACCCTTCTGCCCGATTGTCATGCAGCCAGCGAACGACGTCGATGTGTCCGTTGGTGGCGGCCATGTCCATGGCAGCAATCAAGCAGCCGTGTTCGGACCGGTTGGCGTGGAACCACCTGACATTCTCCAGCCGTCCGTGCGCCGCGTTCTCAGCCATCCGCCAGAGAGGACAATCTATTGAAGCATCTCTCTGTCCGCAGCTCGAGCACCCACGGAGCTGCTTGCGCGCATCGTCAATCCCCGTATGAGCTTCGTCCTCCAATCTTGAGTCGCCCAGCACGATCGTAGCACGCGGCAGAAGCCACTGGACGATGTCGGTGTGTCCAGCGCGCGTCGCAACGATCATCGCGCAATTGGCGATCTCGTTAACTCTCACCGTTCGCGTGATGCCGTCCCGTTGGAGACAACCCATCGCCCACACCAGGGCTTCTCGGTGGCCGGCTTTGACCGCTTCCGTTACAACGGCCTCTTCTAGTTGGCAGGAGAACGACGAGTGGATCCACGATAGAAGCTCGACGTCTCCGGTGCGTGCAGCCGCTGCCATGGTCTTCCGGGCCCGCAGTCGCTTGTCGAGGAAGTGAATGCCTTCGTCTGCCGCCAGCGCGTCCAGCAGCATCCGCGCGAGTAACAAGCGGCCGCCGGCGATCACCCTGCCGATGGTGCTCGCCGACCGCGGTAACAAGAAGAGCGTGACCTTATCGCGTATGTGCGGCGCGTCGACCGCCCCCACGCTCGACGCGCCGCAGACGATGCGCGCGCTGGTGCAGGCCATGTCGGAGGCGGATATGCTTCCAACTCCTTCAGGAATACATTCTTTGGCGAGGCGATCAACTCCAGTCGTGAAAAAATAATATTGTTTTTTTTTGTCTTTTTTTATCATCGAGCTTTGGACAACGCGATATTGCATTCCGACGTGTGTCATTCCGAACACTTCCGCGTTGAAGCGACTCTCAGGGTTCTCCTCGACTGCCAAGGCGGTGGCCGCGACGACAACACCTCCTGGTGGCCCTTGGGTTCATTGACCCAGAAGTCCGCGCGTGGTGAAGATCGTATGGTGGTCGGAGCCGGGAGCGTCGTGCTGGTCGTCGTGTTGGTCGTCGTGTTGGGTGTTGGCGTCCGTGGACGGGGACGTGGACGCCGCGGTTCTGTATGCCTCTCTCGGCGTCAGCTCGCTGCCACAGCTTGTGTTGTGAGGCAAACGACTCGTCGCCATCGTCGCCAGAAGCGTCGGTTCCAGCGTCACGAGTCGAGTGTGGCTGGCAGCTGACCGTCCGACCGAGTTCAATAATAGACAGATCTCAGAGTTGGGAGCAACGCATGCACGCCTTGTGGGAGCATTGGTCAGAGCCATGGACTCGGCCCCGTGGATTCGGCAGCAATGCCATCTTCAGGAGCACGAGGACTTTCGTGGCTCGGATACGATCAGATACAAGACGAATGAATGACAATGGACCTGACGCCAACGAGTCGTTCGCCCTTATTGAAGTGAACAACGCAGTGAATGTCTCGAGCTCGTTGCAGGTCGCTGGACGTTTCGCTCTGGGTGATCGGTCGCGAAGTTGCAGCTTTGACATTCACGGAGACAACAACCGTGGACACCTCCATCTTGAGCTTCGCGCCTGGCATCGGGGCGTGCGTGTCCTGCGCCGCTGGCGTCGATGACGAGGCATGAGGCTCGATTTAATGTTAGCCACACGAATTTGGTGTCCGCCACACGATGGACCATCGTGAACGTTTTTTTTTTGCGGAAGATGCCCGCAACTCGCCAGTCGTGACCACCATGCGATTGCGTCCAAGCACCGCGGCGTCCAGTCCAGAGGACCGCGAGGCTCATGCAGTCGTTCGCACCGTCCGTGAGCCAGCGCGTTGTGAATCCACGCGCCAAGTGTCCCGTCATCACGTCTAGTCAACTGCCGCAGCGCGAGGAGGATGACGCCTTGGGTGCTGGTGCCATCACGGGAGCGCGCGGGATGGGCGGACCGACTCGCTTGCCGGAGATGCCAAGCTATCGGTCGTGCGCCTCACAGGGTTGACGCTGGCGGTGGCGGAATGTAGAGTGTCGACCACGGAATGCGCGGCCGGTCAGTGGATTCACGTCGCGGAACGTCCGTCTCCGTCTTCGGCAGCACCGACGACTGGTGATGGTGTCAACTCGTCATCTCGTCCCCACCGACCCGAGCATCGGCGCTGTCACTTCCTCTCTCACGCCTTGGACATGAGCAGCGAGCGCAGCACCAAGTTCTGGTTCCGCTCGTCGGTGCCATCGCCCGCATCGTCGGCGCCATCGCCATCGCCCGCGTCCTCGACGTCGTCGCACTGCACACCAATGTTAGCGCTGACAGCCGCGACGCGCGAGAGTCTCGAGCACGCGGCCGACTCGGCGTTGCACGAGGCAATGCAGCGGTACTATACTCACCGCGAGCAGATGCAGCGACGCGTGCCGAGCAACCAGTGGCGACAGGTCAAGCGCGTGGCCAACCTCATGGCGTACAAGGAACGCCCGGTGTGGCGTCGGCACGACGAGCAGCAGCAGCAGCTCCTGCGATCCATGGCCGTCCCTCTGGCTCACGTCCACAGCACCTCCAAGACCAGTGGCCACGCCGTGTCAAAGAGCACGACGGACGTACCCAGCGTCTTGGTGGTAGGCTCGCTCCAGGGTTCGCTGGACGACGAGATGTACGGCGTGTTCGTGGGCAGCGGCAAGGCTGCGCGGCTGCGGTCGTCGTACTTGGACGACGGACTGCAGGACTTCCAGTGGCTCGCGACGCTGCGGACACCCACGCGGGAGGACCCGTTCCGAAGCTGCGGCGTGGCGCGCGCGGTTCTCGTCGGCATTGGCGGCAGCGACGGCGGCGCGAGCAACAGCAGCGGCGGGGGAGGCATGAGTCGCTTCCTACCGATCGTCGGCCGCCGAGAGTTGTGCTTTGTCGTGTCCATGGGGCTCACCAAGACGGCGAGCGGCGAGCGCGTCGGCTACTACGTGCTGCAGTCCGTCAGCCTCGACTGCGACTCGGCCGCCATCGCGACCACAGACTCGGACAGCGACGCAGGCAGCGGCGCCTCGAGCTGGCTGTCGCGCAGACGACTGGTGCGCGCCTCGACGTCCATGTGTTGGCTCAAGTGCGAGATGCGTGAGCCCGTGCCGCGGCTCGAGCTGTTCGCGCACGGGTTCCTCTCCCCCATGGGCTCGAGCTTCGGCGTCGCCGGCATGGCGCTGCGCGCCGCGCTCAGCATCGCCATGACAAGCGACGTGTCGTACGCCAAAAAGCTGCACTGGATGATGCACGACGCGCTCGACCGCACCCGCCGGTAGGCTGCCGGCAATGGCAATGATGTCTTGTGTCGTTCTGATGAAGCCGTGTCCACTGACAACTACGTGCTTGTGTTTGTATGTGTCCCGCAGTCTGACGTCGCCGCACGGAGACTGCATGGGCCAGTGCAAGACGCCGTTCGGCGCGAGCACCAAGTCGCTGGGGCGTTGCGTCATTTGCCGCGCGGTACGTCCCCGGCCGGCGTCCGATCCACTGTGTGCATGTATGACGCATCCCACTCTCGCGCTCGCCGCTAATCGCCCGCGCTGGTTGCTGCTGGCTGCAGACCGTGTGCCGTTCGTGCCGCATCGACCGCCGCATCACGGTCGACATGTCGGCGGGCGGCGCGCAGCAGATGCGCTGCGGCATCTGCGTGCTGTGCATGTCGCGCGCCAAGCAAGCGGACGCCGCGCCGTTCGTAGCGCGCGAGGCGCCGCTCCCGTCCCCGCGTCCAGCCATCACCAGAGGGCCGACACCGACACCACCGCTACCGACCGTTGGCGCGCGCCGGCGGAGAGCGACCGCGACGTCGGCGGCCGTGCGAACCCCCGCGGACCGGTCCACCGTCCCGAGCATTGCCGTGCTCTAAGCCTTCGGCCTGAGGCGCTTGGGCGCTCGCATTGCGCCACAGGCAGCGCCATCGCGGGAGACGCGGCCGGTCATTGCAAACGCGCCTAAGGTCCGTCGAAGCGGTGAGGCGCCGTGCCATTGATGGTGAATGCCTCGCCGATCCGTCCGGCGCGATTATATAGAACTTTGTATGTGAAGAGGCCAGTCATCTTTTGCGCGCGTCCAGCACAGCGTTGAAGCCGTGCTGTCACCTTTTACCTGCTAAATGATCACGCAGTGGTACGGATAAGACGGCTGTCGAGGAATACAGTGGGAGGAGGGACCCGCTTTTGCCGCGGATCGTGCCGTTTGATGCCAACCTTTGACGAGTTCCGTGACCGAGCGGGTCCCACTCCACCTGGCGTCCAACATCCAGGACGCGATCCGGACTCACGCACGCCGCCTTTGTCCGTCATGCGCCTCGACTCGACGCTCCGCTGTGTGCATGCGCATGTGCATCTTGGAATATATCTGGCGCCTCGCTCTCCTTGCTCTGGCCTCCCGCATCCGCCCAGATATGCTGGGCGGAGACACGACGTGGCGATGAGGAGGGCACTGCGCGCGGCGAATCGCACTGGTCGCCAGCCTCGCGACTGTCAAATGCGCCGGCCTCTGCCCGCGAGCCGCGCGTGGATCGGCGTCACTCTGGAGACGGGCGGCGCGCATACAAAGCGCGAGTGCGAACGCCCATCCAAACGGAGTGCCCAGCGAGCGACACGCCAAAAGATGCCGCGAGAGACCGGGAGACTCGCTCCGCCCGGTCGTTGGTCACCCATCGCCAAGCAAATCCAAAGCGGCGTCCGTAGAATCCGCCACCAGCAATGGCACCGGCGAGAGACTCACGGTGGAACGGCGGCGGTCGCGCGCTGGCATCCATCTGGACGCCCATCGGCCTGTCCTTCCCCGCTAGACCCGGTGCTATGTTGCGTCGCAATGCGCCGGTCGAAGTTGCAAGCTGCTTGGCATCATTAGGCAGCGGCGAGACTCCGAGATGTGCTTGGGCGGAGATGAGGCGCGCCAGTGGTCGGAACGCGTCCTCGCGCGCACTGCCGACAGGAATTGCCTCGCTACTAGCGAGTCAGTCAAGCGCACGCAGCGGCTGCGTCCTGTCCAAGACGCCAGTCGCCACGCCACGCGGCGCGGCGGTCGAGCCAGCGAGACAACAAACAAGCCAACAAGCCAACAAGCAAGCGCGCGCCGGCGAGACGCACTTTGGTTTTTGCTCGTCACGGCGCTCGTCTGCTCGGGGATCATCCGACCGGTCCGCATCGACTCTACGCTTGGCGTGGCTGCAGAGAGCCCCCTTGCACGCCAAGACACTCGCGGCTGGCTGCCGATCTTTGCACCCGCGCATCGCGACCGGACGCGCGCCGATCCCGTGGGAAAGAAGGACAGAGCCTCCCTCAGGCCTCCGGCTGGTCCCCAGACAGCCACTCGCCGTCTCGTTTCATGAGCAGCTCGCCGGGCTCGTCGTCCGCGTCGGCCTCCTCCCCATCTGCGTCCAGGCACCCGCCGCCTGCGGGTCCCAGTCGCCGCTTGACCACGAACCAGCACCCGGTCGGCATCACGGACAGCCGGGCCAGCGTCAGCGCCAGCACAAGCAGCAGCAGCAGCGGGTCCAGCGGGCACACCTTCGGCCGGCGTCGAGCCACCCACAAGAAGAAAATTAGCCACCCGCGCAGCATGTCGCTCTCCCTGACGGCGCAGGACGCTGCGCGCGTCGAGAAGCTGGCGCTAACTGTCGTCTCCGAGGCGCTCGAGTCGTACGAGGCGCACCGCGCCGTGGACCAGCGCCGGCTGCTGTCGGACCGCTGGAAGGAGATCCGCCGCCACGAGAACATCGCCGTCTTCAAGGAGCGCTCGGGCTGGCGCGCACCCTTCCAGACGCTGCGCGACCTCGACGGACAGCTCGTGCCCGTGCTGTGCAAGCAAGCGCCTACACTGCTGGCCGTCGGCACGCTGCAGGGCACGCTCGACGACGAGATGTACGGCTGCATGGCCATGAGCGACGACGCGGCGCGCGCGCGCACGGCCTACCTGGGCGACGGCGTCGAGAAGTTCCGCACGCTGGCGCACATCCGCGAGCCGAACGAGCGCGACCCGTTCCGCTCGCTCGGCATCTGCTACTGTGTCAACGCGAGCCCGTACCCGATGGTCAAGCCGCGCGACTACTGCATGGCGATGGCCACGGGCCTGACCAAGACGCGCTCGGGCGAGCGTGTCGGCTACTACCTCATCCACTCGGTCGACATGTTCCTGCCGCCGACGGACGAGGACGAGACGGACAACGGGAGCACCGGCGCCAAGTACGTGCACGCCAAGGGCTCGCTCTGCTGGCTCAAGATCGAGCAACCCAGCGGCAAGGTCGACCTGTACGCCAAGGGCTTCTTCGCCCCCATGGGGACCGCACCCGAGTTCGCGAGCCTCGCACCGCTCATCGACGCCGTGCTCGCCACGGCCATGACGAGCGACACGAGCTACGCTAAGAAGCTCTTCTGGATGATCCGCGACGCCGTCGGCTCGAGCCGTCAGATGGCGTACGTTGCAAGTTGGTTGGATGTGCTAGATGCTGTGGTCGTCGAGACTCACGAACGATGTCCGGTGCCTCTGTTCATGACAGTGAGCTGCCACCGATGTCCAAGGAGTGCGTTGGCCGCTGCCGCACGGCGTTCGGCACCCGCAAGAGCTCGAGCAACTTCCGCCGTTGCATTGTCTGCAAGCAGGTGCGTCCAGCTCCTCCACACAGGTGCCATCACCACAGATGCACACACGACTAACGATTCTCCCTTGGGTGTGTCCACCAACGCAGGCCGTGTGCAGCTCGTGCGAGGTGGTGCGCAAGATCGCCGTGGACGTCGAGGAGGAGGAGCGCGCGCACCAAAACAAGTGCAGCGTCTGCTTGCTCTGCATGAACAACGCCAAGACGGCGGCCGCGAGCAAGTTCGCGCTACGCGAGGCGCGGCACGCAGCCGCCAAGAACCACAAGGCCTCGTCCGTGTCGTCCTCCTCGACGGGTTCGACCAGCGGCTCGCGGTGGGTCCGCGGCGGCCTCGAGGACGAGCGGCAGTCCAACTCGGGCGTGCGCCTCACGGACGAGCACAGCGACACGTCCGCCGCGCACCGGTACTACTACGAGACGCACTAGCGCTCTCGTGTATCGTGTCTCGCGGCGCGCGCGCAGGCTCCGACACCCATGGCCTCGCGCCACCACTGCATCGGTCTCGTCGTGTATAGCTTAGCTTCGTGGCTATGTCGCCGCGCCTGTTGCTTCTTCTATCCCAATGCATGTGTCAACAACAACAACAACAGCAACAACAACAGCAACAACGAAAGCGTTCGACGTCTAGTGTTTGCATGCAGCCGTGTGTTGTGCGTTACAGCAGGAACTGTAGACTACTTCGAAGTATGATACACGTGTCGTCCAGTCTTGGAACGCGTCTTGGCAGTCCTTCAGCGTCGCTCAGGCGCTCCACTCGGGCACGAGCGGGCCAAGGTCGGCGACGTCCCAGTCCAGCAGGCGGCCGACGGCCGGCGACCGGCGACACGTGCGCCGCCATGTCCACGACGCTCCTGCACATGGCGCCGAGCGCGGCGTCGCAGCTCTCGAGGGTCTTGGTGAGCATCGTCGTGGCGTGCGGCTTGGCTTGGCTTCTTGGCTGGCTTGTGGCTGGGCGGGTGGAAGGAAGACGGCGAGTCGGCGAATGAGTTCCATGCCCAAGCGCTCCACGGTGCGGTGAGGACGGTCCCTCAGTCATTCACAGTGTGTGTTCATTCATGCCCACGGCATCGTCGTGGACTCAGGTGAGCGCCATCGGCGGCCCAATGCAGCGGCGCGCTGGATGTCCTGCTGCTGGAGGTGATGTGGCGGCAAGTGCTCTGGATTTAGTGTACGTACACGTCATAAAACGTGAAGGTGATGCTTTTTGCGTGTGTCTTTTTACGGTCGACTTCGACTGGATTATTTATTTATCAGATACACGACATAATTGGTCGCCCATGGACGAGGCTTCGTGGTTGACTTGGCACTTCTGAAGTAGATTTTTGTCGACAATGGAGCCGACGACCGCGAGGTTCGTCATGCACGGCCCAGCGAGCAAACGCGACTTGAGCGATGAATCCAGCATGACGCGGAGGTGCTGGGGCCGTCCGTGCCTTCAGGGCCATGACGATGCCGCCTCGCACTCGTCGAACCCAAAGCCCACGTCGACGGTAGTGGACACAAAGTCTATAGGCGTTCGCACCGGCTCGGCGAGAACATTCGCCGGAGGCTTTCCTGAGTGGGTTACTTGATGCGCTGCACGCTATGCTTCCCTACCTCGTCGTCTGAATCCGAAAAATTGTCGGCGGGTGCTCCCTCGAACCATCGATCGGCTCATATATGAGATCGGGAGGTTGGTGGATACGACTCGAGTTGCCTACACCAGGTGTGAGCGCACCTCGCGGTTGCAGGTCATCGAACTCGCCTGGAGGGTGCGTTTGCCGCGAGTTCACATCGATTGGGCATGGGTCGCCTGGCATGTCCTTGATATCAGCGAGCGCATCCCTCAGACAGGCATCGAGAGACCGCACCGTCCAATACAACGAAGGTGATGAGAGACGACTCGCTCGGCGACGGCGTTGCGCCGCGGCGAAACGTTAGACCGCTCACTCTTCAAAGTTCCTCCTCGACAGCACAACGACACCTACAGCCAGCAAACGCCGCCATCATGAAGATCGTCGAGTCCGGAGTCGGCTTCGCCGAGGAGATCGTCGGACGCATCTGCAGCGGTGCCATCTCGGTCGCATCCGTCGTTATGCCGGGCTTCTCCAGGAACTGGGAATGGGACATCGACGACCTCGGACCGCTCGTCCCGGTACAGTCAACGATCAACCTGATGCTCCCTCCAATTGAACACCTTTGCTGACCTTTATGCATGGGGATGATTGCCAACAGGAATGGTCTACCACTGGCTCCACGAAGGGTATGGTGGCGCCAGGTGAACCTCCTGCCACCTTCGCTTAGATAGAGCACAAGTCCGAGGCGTGCTTCGCCGCCGTTATCTCCCCTAGTGTCATAACGTGAATATATAGTGCGTTGTACAGTACCCAATCGATTGCACGCTACGCAACTTGAAGTGAAGCAGATGCAATGCTCCGACGTGGGCAAACCTTGCCAGAGAGAAGCAGCCGACTCCAAACGTCAAGGTTGCAGACCCACTAGTCAAGCATGAATATCTGACGCCACCTACGAAAGTGCAAGAATCTATTCCTCACTTCAGCGACTTCGAGCTCAACTCGACCATCGGCCGGTACAACGGTGACATGTATCGAGCGCTGGTATCGAGTGCTGCTACCGAACCATTGAACTGGTCAGAGGCGCCGGAAGGATTCGAAAAGTATCTAAAGCCGCTCACTCGCTCCGCTCT
>JAADYH010000670.1:0-16214 GCA_023338125.1 Phytopythium aichiense | reverse complement strand
CCCCCCCCCCCCCTCCCCCCTTTCCCTGCCGGTGCTCGTTTGCCCGAAGTCTGTTCCGTTTCTGAGCCATTCTCCTTTCAACCGCGTGCCGCCCACGTCTCCTGCCCGCTCGCCCGCCCAGACCCGAGACCTGCGACTTGAGACCCGGCCGCCGCGCCCGTCTCCTTATTTCCCATTTTCTGTCCTTCGCTCGCTTGAGAGAGCGCATTCAGTCGGGCAACTCAACCGACTCGGGCGCCGCCGCCGGTAGACTTAAGGAACAGGAAGCGCGTGAACGAACCCTCCCTCGTGTCGTTCTTGCCGATCTGTGCCGCCTGACGACCGACCGACCGATCGCCCGACGCCAACACCCCCGACGCGGACGACGCCAACAACCGACCGGCGATGGACTGGATGCGCGCGCGGGAGCAGGTGCTCGCAACCCCCGCGCCGCTCCTTGCTCGCCCCGACGTGCCCAAGTTCGTGCTCGTCGACGCCAACAATCGCGTGCGCGAGCTCACGGACTCGCGCAAGGCGGCGGCGGCGGCCGTGGTCGCGGGCTCGGCACCCGTGACCACCGGCTTCTTCCAGCGCCACCACGCGACGGCGCACCCCCAGCAGGAGAACGTCGACATGGCGGACGTGACGCCCGAGGAACTCGCCGAGCAGGCGCAGCTCGAGCAGCAGCTGCAGGTGCAAAAGGAAGAGATGCGCTTCCTCGCGCCGCTGCCCAAGCCCCAGAGCTCGGCGCTGCGCGGTGGCCAGTTCCCCAGCCACGCCAACACGTACGCCGGGTCGGCCTCTTCTCCGGCGTTCGCGCGCCACCACCACCACCACCACAACTCGTCGAACCAAGCGCCATCCCCGCCGCCGGTCTCGCCCTTCGCCGGACTCGCAGTCTCAGCTCCAGCCAAGGCGAGCACCGCGGGCGGATTCAACACGGCCAAACTGTCGAACCCGTTCGGCGGGGGAAGCGGTATCGGCAACGTCAAGATCGAGAACAGCCCGCGGCTACCGTCGCTGAACACGTTCCGCTCGGGCTCTCCCGGTGCGCCGCACCTGAGCAGCGGGATGGCGAGCCACCGGCCTCCGCCGCTCTCTCTACGCTCGTTTTCGGACGTGTCGTCCCTGTCTGCCAGCTCCCAGCCGTCTCCCCACCACCGCGCTCCGCCGCGTTCGCTGAGTGGTTCGTCTCTCCACGCGCCGTCGCCGCAATCCAGCGTTCCCATGTACTCGCAGTCGCTCCCGGGCGTGTCATACCTTCAGGACCGCGCTGCGTCGGCCTCGCGGCTGTCGTTTGACAGCACGGACACGGTCGGGATGTCGTCGGAGGACGACGACAGCGCTCACGGAGGCATGCTGCTGCTCAGCTCCAGTATTGAGCAGAGCATGGGCGGCACCGGTATCCTCGTCGGCAGTGCCCCGGGCAGCCTGGGTATGGCGGCTCGCAGCGGCCGCGTGTGTCGGTACTCCAACTGCAACAACATTGCTCGCTCGCGCGGCCTGTGCCGCACGCACGGTGGCGGAAAGCGGTGTTCGCACCCGAACTGCAACAAGAGCGCTCAGGCGAACCGCAAGTGCATTGCGCACGGCGGTGGCACCCCGTGCTCGTTCGGCGACTGCGAGAAGACGGCGCAGTCCCGCGGCCTCTGCAAAGCCCACGGCGGCGGCGCGCGTTGCAAGTACCCGGACTGCCCGAAGAGCAGTCAGTCCAAGGGCCTGTGCCGCGGCCACGGCGGCGGTATCAAGTGCAAGGAGGAGGGCTGCGAGAAGTGGGTGCAGAAGAACGGGTACTGCATCAAGCACGGCCGCGAGCGCGCCATGACGTCCTAGGTGGCTGAGCGACTGGGTGGCTGGATGATTACTTCGCTGAAGCGGAGTGCTTTTTGCTTCTGCTCGCGCGACTTCGAGCGCGCGCAGACATCGGATTGATTTATCTCCTCAAGAGCTTGCTGCTGTCTGCACGACGACGACGACGCCGGTGTGGTCTCTGCGGTTTATTGCCCGCTGTGAACTGCGCGACCCAGTCGGCCGGCCGCAGTTGTTGACTCGTGCGTCGGTGCGTGGGCTCACGGGGGTCTGTGTGAGCTTTGCCGCCCTCTCTATCGAAGGCGGACTTCTTTTATTTTGCTTTGTGCAGTGGTAGGTGTATGGGCCATGGTAGGTGTGCAGTGGTAGTGCCGGTGTAAAAGTTCCCCAGTGTTCTCGTATTGTCGCGGCCGAGGCCTCGCGAGAAACCATTTATATTATTGAGACGAAAAACCAATTCCTTTGCCTGCCTCCGCGTGCTACCTCCGCGTGCTACCTCAGCGTGCTGCGTTTGACGTCTGCAAGGAGACTCGGAGGCTGCGGTCAATCAGTCGTCAAAGTGCGAGTCGTCGCGGTGCTGATCGTCGTCGTCGTCGTCCTCGGCGTGGCTGTCGAGCGTGTCGGCCCCATGGTCAGCCGCGTTCAGCAGCGGATCGCTCGCCAAGAATGCCTTGGTGTCTTTGAAGTCCCTCAGTATCTGTCCATGACCCGGTGAGATGATTGAGCAAACCAGTCAACAGAGACCATGGACGCTCGGTTCGTACCGGCACAATGGTCTCGCACGCGGCGTGCAGGTCGCGCGGGTCCTTGGCGTCGGTAAAGACCACGCGGCCGCTCACGAACACGAGGATCTTGACCTTGGACTTCTCGAGGCGGTAGATGAGCGCCGGGTACAGCTCTGGCTCATACTGCCGCGTCCATCGTCCAGGCAGGGTCAGTCGAGCTGCGATGGCGTCCGATCACCTCCATGCCCGACTCACCGTGCAGCTTTGGCTATGCGCGAAGGACAGCTCCTCGACGAGCACGCGGAAGCCGAGCTCGCAGGAACCGACGATGTTCTGGATCTTGAAGTCGATGAGGTTGACGCCCGGGAAGTCCATCTTCTGGATGATCTGCGTGAAGCGGCGCGCGACGCTCTTGATGCCGTCCTCCGAGTCGGCGCCCGAGCACACGAGCTTGCCGTTCGAGAAGAGCATGGCGGTCGACCGCGGGTTCGACAGCTTCATCAGCAGGCAGTTCTTCTTGGGCACGAGCTCCGCGCGCCGGTGCGACTTGGCCACGAGGCTCGGCAGGTCGAACCGCATGCCCAGGTTGGCCGAGCACACGAAGTTCCTGTCGCGGGAGACGCGGGAGACGCGGCGGAGGAGCAGCACAGCGCGGCGTCAGCGCCAGTATGAGCACATAACATGGTAGCCATGCCAAGGAGCAGGCGGACGCGAGTGGTAGCGGCGCACGCACTTGATCTGCAGCAGCGGGAGGGCCTCCTCGGGGGCGTCATCGAGCGCTGGAGCTGCTGGGTCCGCCATCTCGTTCGCACACTCTCAGCGCGATGGTGACAATGTGTGAATTACTGTCCGTATTGTATTAAATACGATATGACATTGAGCAGAATATGTGATGTCAAAGTCGTATATTGCTTGCATGTGAAAAAATAAGATGCTATATTCATCAATATAAGATCCCAGAGGTGGTAGCAAGCGCGTACAATTATCAAGTGAAATGCAGGGACACAAGGCAGAGCGTTTACTTGACCTTGGCGGCATTGGCCTCGGGCAGGCGCTCGACGACGTACTTGCGGTTGGAAATGTACATGATGGGCACGCCGGGAACCTTGCGGATGCGGCGCTTGAGCTCGCGGTCGCACGTCGCGACGAGGTAGCAGCGGTGCTGCTGCACGCGCATCAGCAGGCAGTCGTCGGCGTACGTGCCCTTGTGCGTGCACGGCAGGCGCTCGAAGCGCGGGTCCTTCGCCAGTCTGTCAGGGTAACGGAGTACACAACGGTCAGGAGTCGTGATTTGGGGGTGGGTCGGCTTGCAGGCTCAACGCACCGAAGGGCGACGCGGTACTTGTGCCCGAGCTTCTCTAGCTCGGCCATCACGCAGTCCGTGATGCACGGGATACCTGTGAACAGAGAGACAATCAACGCGTCAGCTCGGGAGGAGTGCCGACGATCCACTCACTCCATGAAGCAGACGCACACTTGGCGAGCAGGCAGTCCATCATGGCCGACACGACCTCGAGCTTGTTCTTGATCGAGAAGTTGATGAAGTTGGTATCGATGAGCACGTTGTACGGTGGGCCGAGGTCCGCGTTGTACTTGAAGAAGAGGTTGGACGGGATCTGGTCGCTGTCCATCCGCCACAGCAAAAGCAAATGCGCCGTTAGTATCGGTTGCGTGCAGCCATCTCGTGAGGTGGGCTCAGCACGCACATCTGCTTGGGCGCCTCGGCCTTCTTCTTCTTCTCGAGGTCAGCGGCCGCCTTCTTCTGGACCGCGTTGCTGTGCGCCCCACGACCAACACACACAGTCAGCATATACGACGGAGCGACGGCCACCGCGAGGCTCGAGCAACGCACATGCGCATGTCCTTGGGGCTGATCATACGCTTCACCTGCGCGAACTTGCGCGTCTTCTTGTCCTTTCCCTGTTGACAGTGAGCACACGGAGCAGACGTCAGCTCGGTCGCCGACTCACTGCGCGGACCGAGCGCTTGCCGAGCGCACCATGGTGCTCGCGCGCTCGCCGCTGCTGCAGACTCCTCGCCGGTGCTCAACGCTTGTCTGGTCGCCTTGTTGCCTGTGCGCTTGTCCACAGTGGCGCGGACCAACCAAAGCGCGTTTCTGATACTGGATATGATTCTGACCACTTTAGACATCTGAGTCTGATGCGATCTGCCATGCAACAAAAAAAACGAAAGCGGGAATCGGGAACATGAGCGATTCGGACGAGGAGGTCAAGGGCCGCGGGTCGCCGCACCCGCCGCGTGCCGACGAGCGGGAGGATGGAGAGGTGGGTAGAGTAGTGTGACTGCATGTGCTCCATGGACTGGGTCGTTTCTGCGCGCTTCCTTTGGCTGTAGGCGTGGGGAGTGACGGTGTTGTGTGGCGTTTGTGCGGCGCAGGAACCGGGCAATCCGACGTACGGCATGACGGCGTTCAACATGCAGGACGAGAAGGACGAGGGCCGCTTCGACGAGAACGGCAACTTTGTATGGAACGCCGAGGACAAGAAGGTGCAGGAGGAGGCCTGGCTCGAGGACATCTCGGAGGAGCAGATGGATGCGGCGCTAAACGCCAAGGTACGCGGCGTTGGCTGCTCGAGGACACCGCCACCATCGCGTGGGCAGCAGCGTGACGGATGTGTCTGTGCTGACAGAACCGGCGAGATTACCAAGACGAGCAGGGAGAGGAGACCATGACGGAGGAGACGGCCAGGCGAACGCTCGCCACGTTGCTCAACTCGCGCGAGACGGTGCTGCAGGCTCTGCAGCGTCTTGGTGCGGCTCCATGGCGGCTTGAACGATCTGGTGCCGGGCTGTATTGCTCACGCGCGCCGGTTGCTCTGTGCTCGTAGGCTCCAAGAAGAAGAAGAACCGCGGCACGAAGAGAAAGCAGGCGCACATGAATGGCAAGGACGAGTCGCCCCCGGCGCAGACCACCGAGGAGAAGGAACAGTTCAACAAAATCACGGAGGCGGCAGACTTCTTGATGCGGATAGGCGAGGTTGATGTGTACAGCGAGATGAAGGAGGAGTTCATCCCGGAAGAGGACCTCCTGGCGCAGCGCCAAGCGGCAGGGCCTCGCACCCGTGTAACCTTCGCGGACAGCGCCTCGTCGACGACGGAGCAGGAGGGGAAGAGTGAGGACCAACCTCCGCCGGAGGTCATGTGGGAGTACAAGGGTGCTGACGGACAGGTTCACGGACCGTTCCCTACGTCGTGTTTCATCGCGTGGCAACAGCAGGTGCGTTGTGCGCTGATGATCGTAATGACGTCGACAATGATCTCACTCGGTCAGTCTTCGGGTCGCAGGGCTACTTCAAAGGTGACAGCGCCGTTGAGATGCGGCGAGTCGGCGGGGGAGATCCATCCACCGGGTCGGCTGCTGAAGCAGAGGCCCCGAGTGAGTCGAAGATCTCGGCGGAGCAAGAGCTGCTGAACGACTTTGAAGACAGCGACGAGGACGAGGAGCAAGGTGGCGGCAAGCAGGAAGGCTCGCGCCAAGACGCGTGGATCTCGTCCGACTCGATTGACTTTTCCCAGCATTGAGCAACTAGGACAGCGCGGTGGCGGGCAATCAACCAACCAGTGACAGCATTCACTCGTCCGTGCTCGGACGCCGGTGCAGAGCGGGAGCGTGCGCAGCGAGCGCACGCATGCGTGTTGTTTGTCATCTCTTAGCTGCCTCCCCTCTCGTCCCCCTTGCCACCTCGCGCGGCGCCATCGACCGCCCCGTCCTGGTAGTTAGAAGGCTGTCAGTGCGGGCCGGCGGCGACCCGAGGTGGCGAGCGTCCAACGCGCCGCTCGCGCGCTTATTCGCCGTTCTTGAGGATCTCGACGCGCTTCTTCCACCTAAACGACCGCACGGCACCAGCAGTTAGTCATGAGTCGAGTCGGGGGAGGCGGGAACTCGGCCGCTTACTCCATGTACTGGCACTTCTCGTAGGCGTGGCGCAGGTCCTGGCACTTCCACGGCAGGTACAGCGTGTCCCGCCGGCACTCGTTCAGCGGGATCAGGATGCCCGCGCACGTGTCGCGGTAGTGGAGCGGGACCTTGGCGTCCACCATCTCCTGGCGCGACGGCACGGGAGGAGCTGGGCAGCAGCAACAAGCACGACGTCGCCGAAAGTGTCAGTCTCTCTCGCCTCGCCACGCCGCAAATCCTGCGCTCCGAGCGCGGAGAACGGCGCGGATCACTCGTCCACATGGACGGGAAGTGATTCCCCCACGCCACATCTCGCCGGCGCGCGCTGCGGACGCGCCGCGGGCCTCACCTTCGTCGTGCCCGCCGCCCATGTTTCTTCTCGTGAGCCTTCGCACCTCCAAAACAGTCCAAGTGCCCGCGCCACCGCCCACACATTGGGGGGTTCACCCTCTTATTTGATATCTATATGTGTTTTAAGAGTTACGACCCGGGTTGAAATCACTTCCAACCCGGGTCGGGTCTTGTGTGCGACAAACCCGGAGGCATCCAAAAGGCCATTTTGGTGCTAAAAATTAGCCTCTCGATGTCTTCATTTTGGGGTCTACACTTGCTTTTTGTATGCAGTGACCATTCTCCTGCTTTTTATCGCGAAAATGATCTATGTTTTAGCCATGTTTTTATGGAGAAGCACTCTTTCGGAGTGATGTCGGAGTGACGTTGCAACAGAGCCTTCCCTCAATACAAGATCGTTCAGGCATTTCTTGATCCTGGCCCAGTTCGAAGTGCCCCAGTGCCAGCATTTTTTTCGACCGCCCACATCGTCGGCCCCTGCTCGTGTGCCTGCGCTCCACACTCGCTGCGGCGCTCTGCTGACTCCTGGTGGCTGTCCACAGCTCCTGGATACCTCGACGCGCGGGGTCGAACGTCCTTTCTTGATAGTCGGCATGGCGCCCATGAGCTCAACGGCAGCGGAGACTGACGGCGGCGCGCTGCCCGCCGAGCTGCTGGCGGACGGCCATGCGGTTGGCGCGACGCTCCGCGTGCTGACGCGCGCGGGTCAGAGCGTGGAGGGCGTGGTGTTCACGCTGGACCCTGTGGCAAGCTTCCTTTTCCTGGGTGCGCGGCGTCTGATGGCGGATGGCGGCGGTAGAATGCGAGGCTAATCGCTGCCGCGTGCGTCGTGGCCATGGAGCAGAGGAGCGCGTGGACGGCAGTCCCAGCAAGAGCAAGACCCACATCTTCCAGCTGAGCGCGCTCGAGAAAGTGGAGGTCGGACCCTGTTATAGCTGCGTGGTGGTGAGCAAGGCGACTGGCTGGCTGACCGAGTCGTGTCGAGTGGGCAGGTGCTGGCACCAGCACCGGCGGACGCCAATCTGTCGCTGCCCAGCATCAGCGAGGAGGAGCTGCTGCGCGTCGAGCAGCGCAACAAGCTTCAGGCCGAACGCGCGCTGGCGTCCATCGGCAAGGGCGTGAGCTCGGAGGCGCAGGCCATCTTCGACGCGCTCAACAAGACGTGCGTCTGTTCCCGACCGTCGCTGGTATTGTGCTGGGATGACCGTCCTGACGGCTGTGCTTGTGCAGCATGCCGTGTGAGTGGGAGGGCGCCAGCATCCGCGTCATGGGCGAGGTCGTGATCAAGCCGCCGTACCAGCCACAGAACTGCGTTAGCTCCAACGCTCCAGTGCTCTCGCGGGTGAAGAAAGTGGTGCGTCCTTGCCACTCGCGGTGGATTCGACCTATTGGCGACACTTGCTGATGCGCTTCGTGTGTTGGTCTGGTCTGGGGGCAGCTGGAGGGCGAGAAGAGCAAGCTGGACAAGCGCAAGTAGATGCGATTGGACTTGGCTAGTCGTCTCTTATGACACACTGAGCAATACGAGGAGAAGGTTCTGTCGCTGTGAACTGCAGTGTTGCTCCGCTATTTCTCACTGAACCAAACCCAAACACGCCGCACCATGACAGGCACAAAGCGCTCTACTGGGCCGGAGATGGCGTTTCCGGCTCGGGGACCTCGGCTCCCGGTTGCTGGCGAGGCACGCGCTGGAATATGAGCTGCTCCATCAGACCCGGTTCCTCGTCGCTGCTGCTGCTGTCCGTCTCTTCCTCGTACTCCAGCTCCCCGCGAGCGTATCGCTCCTGCTGCAGCCGCCGCACGTCCTCGAGGCTCATCTGGCCGACAGAGAACGGGTCGCCGAGCTGCTTCAGGGACTTGTAGCCCATGAAAAGCGTGATAACCGTGAAGAAGATGGCGACAATGAACCACCCGGACGGGTCCTCCATCTGCTCTTCCATCAAACTGCAGCAGAGCCACCACAACGCAGAAGGTCATGATCATACCGACACAGACGAATAGCTAGGTCAAAGCTGCAGCTTACCGCCGGAGAGTGTGCTGCCACGGCTCGGTCGGCTCGGCCTTGCCGAGTTGCTTGGGCACGGACCCGTCGAAGCACTCGTCGCCTTCTCTGTCGTCGCCGCCGCCGACATGGAAGCCCATCTTGGAGCAGAACTCGCCGCCCGACTCGGCGATAGAGGACAGAGGCGAGCAGATGAGCGCGTTGCCGTAGCACGGAGTCAAGGAGCCGGAGCCGGAATACGAGTAGAACTCGTCCTTGCAGGCAGAGTACCTGCGGAGCGTGCACGAGCAAGACCACACGGGTGAGATCGACGTCCGACCGGCGCAGCAGTTTCGAGAGCACCGTACCAGTCATCACAGAGCCGAGGACACACGTTCCGCATCTCCCACGTGCCCAGGAACGGGTGACACGACGAGCACACCATTTCCTAGGAGGTCACGGGTGCAGCGGCTTTAGCTGACGATTGGCGGGTCGGACTACTGGCCAATCACACTCGTTACCTCGGTGAGGCGCTGACACTTGTCGCCGAACTTGGCGACGACGGGTTCCCTGATCTTCCTATCGTAGTCGCCACGCGCGCCATGACGTCACCGGGCAACGACCATCAACTGCCAGAGCAGCGTGTGCACGTACAGTCGGAGGGCGTGAGCGTGCGAGGCGTCGCAGCACGTGTTCTGCCGGTACTTGCTGCAGACCTCGAGTCCACGCCCCTGGGTCGACCACAGGCGTCCGCGAGTGAGTGTTCTGCGTCACAACCCGGTCGGGGGCGGTCGCAACGCACGTACGCGCTGCATGGGCTGCGATTCGCCGTCGAACTTGAGCACACCGGCCGAGCGGCAGGAGCTGTCGGGGCGCCGCTTGGGCTCAGCCACACACCGCTCTCCTACCAGCGTCGCCAGCGCCAGCGCCACTACGACCGCGGTCCGCATCCTCGCTGCAGTGCAGTGAGCTAGGAACTCTTGAGAACCTGCGAGTCGGCCACGCAATAGCTCGTCAGGAATGACGCCGGCATCATGGACATGCGTTCTCAGAGGCTATGCACCGCTATCATTTGGCGGTGCGTATTCTGTGCGGAAGGTCGATATCGTACTGTCACGAGCGTCCGAGTTGATGCTGCAGATCGGCTCGAACTATCAATAGCCGCGAAGAGAGAAGGAGGCAGCCGCCGACCAGAGCACGCGAGCGACTGAGCGACTGCAGCACTGAGAGCGAGAGCGAGAGCAGCATGGCGCTGAGCTTCGAGGACGGCATGGCCGCGCTGCGCGGGATGTTCCCGACGTGGGACCCGGAGCTGCTGTCGGAGCTGCTGGAGGCGAACGAGGGCCACCTGGAGAACACGATCGACATGGCGCTGAGCATGGAGCCGCCGCAGGCCGACGACGCGGCTCCAGCCCCCACGGAGCCTTCGCGCGTCGCGGAGCAGCCCCCGCCGGCGCCCGTGCACGCGCGGCGACAGGAGAGGCGCGTGGCGCTGCCGGACGACTTCCTGCGCCTGCCGAGCGACCCGGCGGGCGGCGGGGCCGACCTGTCGGAGCAGGAGCAGCGCGACGCTGTGCTGGCGCAGATGCTGCAGGATGAGATCTTCCGCCAGGAGCTGATGGAGAACGAGGAGTTCTCGAGCCACTTCCAGGGCGGCCGCGGCCAGCGCAGCGCGTCGCGCACGCAGCCGCCAGAGAAGAGCGCGGCCGAGATCGCGAACGAGACGCTCGCCGTCATGAGCGAGAAGTTCACGTCCATGAGCGAGGGTGAGCGGGGCTGTGCGCATCCAGTTGAAGGGAGAGGTTGGATGACTGACTGTGCGTTCAACAGCCATGAAGAAAAAGATGAACGAGATGTACGTGCGCTTCCAGACGAGGAGCGACACCCCCGCCGGCAGCGACCCGTACAGGTAATAAGCAGTCCCGAGTGCACTTGGTCGCGGCGTGCATTGCTCTGACTGGACGAGCGTGTTGCTGAACAGCCACCGCCCCCTCATGGCGGACGACTCGAGCGACGACGAGGACGATGGCGCCGGCAGCGCCGACGTGCGCCGGCGGACGCGAGAGGCGAGCGGCGAGCGCGGATCGCCGCGCCAGCGAGGCCCCGTCTCGCGGAGACCCCAGTCGTTTTCGTCCAAGAAGGACGACTAGCTGTGGCGCTCGCCACCAGCGGATTCGCCGCTTGCACTGCACCTGTAGTCACAAGTTCCATATGCCGGCAGCGCACACTGTGGTCATGGTTGAACCAGAATATTATTTTTTTCAGGATCCGAATTGAACCGCTTTTATCGATTTATATTGAATAGCTGTGAAAATTATGGTCATTTGAGTTTAGTATTGTATCGGATCGGAATTTATTACATACCGTAGAATGTTATCTTGCATCGGTGAATGGAATGTTGCCCAGTCGGTGAAAAACGACCGTCGTCCAACAGTTGAACAACATCAAATCCGAGTCTCTCGTGCTCTGAACTGGACGCGGTGTATCTGGAGCCTGTTCGAAGCGAAGCAATCAACAGGGTGACAGCGAAAAATATCCCTCTTAGCTTTTTCGAGCACGAGGTGGATAAGGAATACACCACTCGGAGCTTTGCGAGCATAGAACGCTGAAGAAGTGCATCCTAAAAATGTGCTTTTCATCGAGGCAGCTATTGTAGAAGCTCTCCCACGAAGTTCGGAGTCTCCTTTTCTGAGGATCGATGGGAGCTTGCACGTGTGGAAACCATTAGAAGTAACAGTTCAATGCAAACTCTAAGGCAAAGCGGGGGATTGCTGGGAGCGGGACGCTACAGAACGGGGAATACGCACCTCGAAGGAGGGTGCCTTGCTAGGAGGTTCGGGTGTGCGGCGACACCATTACATTAACACAGAGGTTTTTAGAATCAATATAAAGCTCTTGCCTTCGCTCCACGGCCTGGTGACAGCCACTCACTTGCTCGGCAGGCTAGGGTCACATGAATATATTGTCGAAAAGTGGGCAGTCGCCGCGCCTTTCCCTTGGCGAGATCATGGCGCGATGGTTTCGTGTCGAAATCCGGACTCGATGTGGGGAGTTTCGGGATGATAGCGCAAGATCGCAGGTCAGGGAAGGCAGGTATGTGCGGTTCACAGTGCATGTGCGAGATTGAATTCACTTTGGCTTTTCCCGCTGCAGCGACAAACAACTCATCTCCGACTGTGCGATTTGAAATATATGCATTCAGGTGTGTCCAATGAAAAACTTCCAAAAATGCAACAGATGAGCTCGCATCGTATTTTGTGAGTAGTGTTTGCGCCTGATTTGCGATTTCCAAGCCATGAATTTGCGATGACTCGTCAATTCCAACCCTTCCAAAAATAAATAATCTATATTCTAAAGCAATGTGTATTTTTATATTTTATGTCAATATGCCACGTTTGATATGGAATGTAAAATGTATGGCTCTCGGCGTCCGTGTGAGCGGATTGACAGTCACGAAACGCCTTACCACAGCACAACAAGCACGCCATGAGGCCGGCGATGGCGCTCCTGCTCACTCGTGAGCGACGGCGCCGCCGCAATCGAGCCCGAGTCCGGCTCTTGATTCTTCTTCGAATGGGAATGATGAATAAGCAGCGCCACTACATCCTGGGCGAGGCCTTGCTGGCTCCGTCGGAGTCAGCTTCTTACGACATCTACCGAGATCGTGACCAGAGTAGTTTCATTGCTAACGTGTCTATTCCATATGATGCGTTCAATGAACTGCTTTGTGTGTTTGCTCAGTACTATGTTGTTGGTTCTGGACTTGGGAAGCACGGGCATCCCCCTGCTTTTGTGCGAAAGCACGCTGTGCTCGCGTGCTCATTCCTCTACTATACGGCCACAATCGAGCACAAAACGCTGAGCGAGCTGTTTGGGGTGCCACCTCCCACCCTGTTGTGGGTGTTAGGCAATGCTGAGCGCGCACTGGATCCCGCTCTGCGCGACATCAGCAACTCTGTTGTACTCTATCCCTCCATGGAGGAATAGCGCAGCTGGGCTCCATAGTGCAAGAGCGCGAGTCCTTGATAGTTGGCGTGTAGGGCTTTGTCAATGGGAAAAACTATCGTGTTCAAAACCCAAGTGACAGCGATTTGCAAAATGCTCAATAAAATGGTACGGTGTTCACTTCAGCGGAACAAATGTTTGTGTCTGTGTTGTCGCTAATACTGAGGTGTTGTTTTATCTGGCTGGCTCCACTCTGTATTCGATATGGGTACGATGTGCTATGGTGTGGATGATGGCACGCTCATGTGGGCTCGTCATAATTGCCCATGACGGGGAGACGAGTCGGCAACTTCAACAAAAGCTGGCCTATCCCACGGTCACGGTGGATGGCACCGGTCTCATCACCGACAGCGCGTTTCATGTCGGAAAGACCCGGATGCCTCTAAAAGATGGAGAGCTCGAGCGAGCTGATGCAGCATGTCGGTTTGGCTTGATGGCCATGGATAGCGCCATCGAGTCAGTCCAACAACCAACAGAGTGGGGGATAGGCTCCGCTAAAAAGTGCTACCGTCGTTTGCTCCTACCATTGCCCTACAATCCGGTGACACGCGCCATCCACC
Organism: Phytopythium aichiense; assembly: GCA_023338125.1. Classification (NCBI taxonomy): domain Eukaryota; phylum Oomycota; class Peronosporomycetes; order Pythiales; family Pythiaceae; genus Phytopythium; species Phytopythium aichiense. Next base: position 2,885 of record JAADYH010000670.1, on the reverse strand, counting down.
TGCGCAACATCTACCGTCTCTTCAACTTCAGGGCACGCCGCACTGACATTAGTCAAATTTGCAGTGTGTTGTTCCGCTCGTTCCGTCAATTAGACACACCACTCTCACCAATGTTGACGCCACATATTTCGTACAGACAATACAGTTCGTTTCGCCATCAGGACCGCATTTGATTTATCCGATTTCAAAGTGAATCGGAAGGTGTGACAAAACAAGAGAAACTCAATACACTGGAAAGTGTTACTTTACTGGTCCAAAATGTTCGCTATCCTCGACCTGTCCACAACTATTCCTGCTTTCAGCCATGCGTTCTTGATGGTTGCTGTCGACAATTGGTTAAATCCAGCAACGCACCACTCGCAAGCAGTTCAAATCAACTTCCGGCAGAGTAAAAACGCCCTGGACGTAGATGTTGTAGTCACGCTCATCGCGCATGGCGTTGGTGAGGTCCTTGGTCACTTTGATGATGCACTGGTCCATCGGCTGGAGAAGCGCTGTGGTGTTCTTGGGGAGAAAGTCGAGCGTCACGTTCTTCAGCCCGAGGTCGCCAACGTGATGACTGCTCATATTGTCCACCAGGAGTAAGATGGAGCGCCCTTCTGTCTGCATCCGCTCGTTCAGCTCGCGGAGCCATGCTCGGAAGATTGAGCCCGTCATCCACCCTTTTCTCGAGTGTGCATAGCGATAAAGTGGCATGACACACTTGCACCGCTCGCTGCCAACCCAGTGGATGCGACCCGCCTGGGCGTGGAACGGTATGGGCATCGCAGCGGTTCCAATGATGAGAAGCGGTAGACGTTCTGTCCCAGAACAGTTTGTGCCGACGACCATCGTGACTCTTGTCGTGTCCTTCTTCCACCCCATGAGCGCGACACCATCAGGAGCGATCGTGCGAGTCCTTGTGCGCCGATAAAGTAGGCCGACTCATCGAAGTTGAATATGTTGTCCGGGTGGAAGGAGCGCGTGAGCGCCTGGATGCACATTCTGTCCCCCTGAACAGCCGTCCTCGCGACCGAGCCGGCCTCGCCGAACATGGTGAAGATGGACAAGCCGTTGCGCTTCATGCAGCGTGTCGCCCAGGACTTGGTCATTGTGGGGATCTCGCTGGACGGCACGCTGAGTTGCGCCAACCCCCTCCGGCCTTCCATGCACAACTGGGCGGAGGAGACAGTGTTGTTGTTGGCGACGACGAGCTCGACGAACGACTTGGCAGCTGCGTCCACTTGCAGCTGGCGCTGGGCAGGGACGGTCTTGCGCACTAGGCAGTGCTCTGGCAGCGCCAGCAGCCTTCTCCTTGTGTCTCAAGGTCTTGTACACCATGCACCGGTTGATAACGAAGCCGGGCTCGAACGTCTCTGTTGTCCATGATGCGAGCCGGGTTGGTCCCATTGCGGGCTTGTCCGCGGCCATCTTGCATATGTGGATCTTGACAGCGAGCGGGAGGAAGTGGCGGAGCTTCGTTGTGGCCGTTCCCGACGGCGGGGAAGCAGGACGTCGAGCCATTTACGCAGTGGACGGAAAGTTGGGAACTGATAGAGGGTGTGGTGCATGCTCCGTGTTTTGATCCGCAGTCCCCATGACAGGCAGAGGGCAAAAAGTATCTTCGCGCCAAAAGTTTTTGAATGGCGGTTATTTTTCACTTGATTTTTGAATGCACGACAGTTGAAGTGCACCTCACTGGCTGGTGCATCTGCTTTCCGTACCAAGTTGGCAGTTGCAACCATAGGTCAGTATCTGTGCGCATCACCAATGGGGGATGGAAGCATAAATTGCTGCAGGTGGATCAGAAACAACGCGGTCCTAATGGCGAAACGAACTGTACTCACTGTCACGTCAGTTATACTCTCTGTAGCAATAGGGGTTCCGTTTCACTCTTTTTGTTTAGAACTTATGTTGTCCTCCCTGTCCTTGCTGCTCAAGCCCTGAACCTAGCCCAGCGACAAGCAGGAGACAGGGTGTACGCACAGCACAAACTCACAATGCGAACAAGATAACTCGCGATGCCTGATATTGGTGAAGGCGTTCTGAAAAACAACGGGAGCTTTCTCAATCAAGATTACTTCAACTGCGCTCGCCTGCAAATCCATTGAAGATTTGGGGTAGTTAAAACATATTGTATCACCTTTTGACGAAATATTCGATTTGTATCACCTTACGGAATTCTCCCATATTTCATTGGTAAGTTTAGCCACGACTTCTCAAAACTAAACATAATACAAGAATGATCTCCAGCAAGCTCATGATCATTTTGGCGTGATGTTTAGGGGGGGTTGACTCTGGTCAACAATGAGGTTGAGACGGCCTTCCGCTAGGACATGCCACCTTCGCTGGAATAGGCGGACCTATAACCACGAATCAGTGTGTCAAGTAGAATGGTTGAAGTGAGATATCAAGCGCATAAATACCAGTCTTCAGACACCAACCGAATCATTCTATAAGCTACTTGCACATATAGTGCTGCCATATTGACAACATATGATCTTTTTACGTGGTCCTTGCTTCGATTCAACAGAAATGAACAAACAGCAATAATTTCCCTTGCTTCAATTGCAGATCGGTAAACTTTCGATCAACGTGAAAGTTCGTCGATCATTTCCGAAATTCCAAATTCAAAGGAAAATTGTTCTGGGAGGACACATCAGCTTTATCGTTTAACAACTCACGCATCTCATGTGGCACATCTCCCTCAACTCAAAACTATAATCCTTTTAAAGAGGATCGTCCCCAGACCGTTCATGGCACGGCTAGATCGACGTACCAACGAGTGCAATGCGCGCGCTGTGCGGGGTATATAGTTGGCTCCAAGTTGACGCCTCTATGCATGTATAAAGTCTTTTTTTGCGAAATCTATGGCGGTTCTATGGGCGATTGCTGGGTGTCCTGGG
>JAADYH010000067.1:0-44105 GCA_023338125.1 Phytopythium aichiense | reverse complement strand
TATGGCCGTGGCTCGATAGCGTATGGCGTGGATGGAGCTCGGAAACCGCGCGCGAGTCGCGCATGGCAAATGAAGGCTGTGGCCTTGGCTGGATGGCGTACGGTGTGGATGGAGCTGGTAAACCGCGTAAAAGTGAACGATATGTTGCCGTGAAGAAGGCCGCCGTTGATAATGGGGAGCGCCGAATCCGACAGTGGCGGATGCAGGTGTTGACGATGCGTTGTGGAGGTGTCCATGTGGTCGATGGCTGTGTCAAGTTACAGCTCTGTGGACGACGCGGTTGTGGAGCTTGAGTTGTGGGTAGTTTCCACGCGATGTCGACATGGCGCCGTGATGAAGGCCACAGTTGATAGTGTCACGGCTCCGGTGGGGCATCCGCGATCTGCGATCCGCGATTCGTGATTTTTGGCTATTGGAGTCAAAGTTTCCACAAAACTGGATCATTCTTGCCACCGATTGGCCAAATATCGATTGCGTGAATCGGGACCAGTGCGAAATCCCCAAGTGCTTCGGAAAAGTATCTCTGTTTCGTATTTTTATCCACAGGATGTCACTGCGTTTCAGTGTGAAAGCTCCCTGGACAGTGTCCTTACTGAACCCAAGTGAGTGTGACTTTATTGGGACCTTTTCCTCTGGAAGCACGGATTGTCAAGCTGAATGTGGCGCTGCGCTCTCCCACGCCGCCTCCGGGCCTCGGCTGGCCGCTTGCCGGTAGCGCACAACGCCCATGCACTGCGCCGCCACGTTGGTGCGTGCTCGCAGGCGCCTCTGGTCGCGTTCTGGTCGGAGAACAAGGGGTCGGCCGCGCGCATTGTGGCCTCGCGGCAGTTCTGCTCCGACGCGAACAAGCCCGTGATTCGAGACGACGAGGCGCCAGCGCCTGACGTGAGCGCCACTGGCGCGCCGGGCGTCGAGGCTCCAGGAGAAAAGTTCGTCATGGTGTACACTTGCAAAGGTGCGTGCTCGTAGCCTGCGATCGGCGGCTCGTAGGGCGATGCACGGAGCGCTGACGGCTTTGGTTCGTGGCCGAATGAATGACTGGCGCTGCAGTGTGCGAGACCCGCGCGGCCAAGACGATCAGCAAACACGCGTACTACTCGGGCGTCGTGCTGGTGCGCTGCCCCGGCTGCGAGAACCTGCACTTGGTCGCGGACCGGCTCGGGTGGTTCGAGGACGAGTCGACCGACATTGAGAGCCTGCTGAAGCAGCGCGGCGAGAGCGTCCGCTACGTGACGAGCGACAACGTCCTGGAGCTGACGGAGCAGGACATCGCGGGCCCAGCGCGCGACAAGGAGTAGAAGGAGAGGAGAAGGCGCCGGCGCTAGACTGTCAGCTAGAGAGACAAGAAGCAAGCCATCGTACAAGTGCACTCTGCTTTTCAGGTCATGATGCTGATCTCTTTCGTGGCGAGAGGTTGTGGAGCAAAAAGCACCCAGCAAGCAAGCACGCCGGCCGATGCCCGCGATGGCCAACACTACTTACTCGGCCGGGTCGGCGCCTTCGGGCTCCCGGAGGTGCTGGAGCCACGGCCGCCGGCCGGAGCCGCGAAACATCACCTGCTCGTGTGTGTTCACCTGGACGGACGGGTTGGCCGACGCGAGCTTGGACGTCTTGGTCATCCGGGTCGAGTCGACGCTGCTCAGCTCTATGTGTTGCTTGCGCTTCTTGCTCTGGTTCTTGTGGCGCTCCATGTGCTCCGTCAGCGTGTCCTCCTTGCCGTACAGGCGAGAGCACACGGGGCACTTGAACCACTGCTTGCCGTTCTTGATCTCCACGATGGGTTTCAGCTCGTCGGGCAGGTCCATCGGGCGGAGTTCCGAGCCGTCCCCGCCGTTCTTGCTCTCCGCGGACTCAGCCTTTCCTGAGCACTTGTGAAACTGCATGCCGCGCCGGGCGTTGAACTTCATATCGCACAGGGGACATGTGAACGGGTGCAGCTTCTTCTCGTCCACCGCCTTGTTCGGAGGCAGCGGCAGATTGGACGCCCCGACCTGCTTGAGCTTGCCGATCTTAATCGTATTCTGCGCCGCGTACATCTCCTTGCTCGTCTCAATGAACGCCGCGATGACGCACCCGGCGACCATCGCGTCGAACTGGTGCACGTGCTCGCGCACGTCGCGGAACTCGGCGAACATGGACTTGGCGCGGCTGCCAACGATCTCGTGGAGGTCCAGGTTGCTAATGGTGTGGTCGACAAGGCGGCAGGCCTTTTGCTTCATCTACAGAGCAGGCGAGGAGATGAAGCACGCAGCAACGCACACGCCTGGGTGAGTACCGACCGACCCAACCATCCCGCTCGACCAGCGCGTACGTACTTGATCCTTGTACCCGATGCGCGTGCGCCGCTCGTCCTTGCCCATCTGACTCAGGTTCATCTCGACAAACTCGGCCGCGCGCCGCAGGTTGCCCGCCATCTCGCCGTCCTACAAGCAAGAGAGAGAGCTGACAGCGTGAGCGGGTGGTCGAGCTTCCACTAGCAGCGAGGAACGCGCGGACAGGTGCGAAGCGCATGCGTGGGTGGTATTTTGATTGGGCGGGACGCCTCACCTGTGAAATCATCGTACGCAGGTTGTGGCCGGACGAGAAGAGCTTGTTGGGCGCCGGGCCGTGGTGCGACTTGTCCTCCTCGCCCTCAAACTTGCGGTACGCGCTGCCCTCGTGCACGATGTGGTCCTGCACGACCGTGCCGCAGCCGTTGCCGTCCACGCCGTTGCAGATCGTGTCGCCACGCGCGTAGTCCGTGATGAAGTTGTTCTGCTCCGTGTTGCCGCACGTCTCGCAGCGGAAACGCGGCGCTGAAACAGGCAGACGCATTGAGTTAGATGGAGAGAGACGTCGTCGCAGTCAACAGCACGCACGGCACGCACCCGTCTTCTGGTCGGCGTCCAGCTCCGAGAACTCGTCCGCGTCCGACTTGCCGGCCTGCTTCATCTTCTTGATGAGCAGCATCACGTCCGCCACCTTCATCTCGGGCACCAGCAGATTCACGATGCGCTCCTCCATGGGAAGCGTCGGCTCGTCCGGCACCTTGCTGGGCTTGGGCACCGCGCGCGCCGCCGCCGCCGCGTCCTTGCGCGCATTCGTCTTCTTGGCCTCTGGCTTCTTCTTTCCGGCCTGCCGCGCCATACACACAGGTACACACAGACACCATCAGGGGACGGACAAATGAGGGTGGGGCGACGCGATCAAACCGTCAGCAGCGGCGCATCGTCCAGCGAGGCGCGGCCAGTCGAGGCCGCCGGCGCGTCGGGTGCGGGAATGTCCCCAAAGTCCACGAAGGCGTCGGCGCCGCCCGAGTTGAGCGCCGCGAAGAAGTCCTCGGCACCCGCGTCCAGGTCCATCGTGCGTCTCTAGGTGCCTCGGGGCTGCGGATAGACTGCTGGAAGGCTTTGATGAGCTTGGAACGCTGGGAAGAAGTCAACACCACGCTGGTCCTCTTGCCATCAAGCGCCACAATCGGCGAGTGAATCGACTGTTTCTCTCTGTCCTCGCCTCGAACGTCCGGCCTCCCCGCTGCACTTGGACAAAGTATGGGATAGAACCGCCGAAAACGGATATATTAATTCATCGGATTAGAGAGGGATCGACTTCCACATCAACATGGTATGATTTTTGTCAGAAAGTGATACAAATGACTTCAACACGGTCAACTTGCACCCGAACACGACTTCCATGGGCGTGACCGGTAGCTCGCGCGACAGACTGGGCACAGCGGCAGTTCGTAGATGTTGAAGCCTTCGAAGGCGCCGAGGCACTGCGCGTGGAAGACGTGCGAGCAGCTGAGCAGCGCCGCGCCGGCCCGGTCCGGTCTGCGGAGGCGCGACGGAGAGGTCGACGCGGGGGAGGAGTGGAGGTCAGTATGGCGGCGCTACGAGGCGATACAGAGCGGGAGAAGACGCACTCGAACGCGTTGAGGCAGATGGCGCACTCATGCTCGTCCCGCGCGCACGCCTGTACAGGTCAAGGGCCCGTTGGCGGAGAGATCGGAGTCCATACGAGTCGCTAGTGCTCCGCACCTTGTGATAGATGGCGGCCCAGTCGTCGCCCTGCTTGGAGAGGGAGTCTGTCGTGATGGACATGCAGACGAGCAGCTTCAGGACAAGCCCGGTATATAGGCGAGCAAAGGCGGCGGAGCAGCACCGTGGTCAGTCTCTGGGCCGTCAGGCTCCTGGAAGACGCGGCGGCTCATGCGGATCGACCGGTCGAACTCCGCCAGCAGCGCGTCGATCGAGTCGTCGCGCTGCTGCATCGCTGCCACGAGGCGGTGCGCCGATTGCCCCACCCTGCCACATCAACGAGGTAACGTCAGTCAGCCTTCGGTCGGGGAGTGACTAGGAAGAAGCACACGAACAAGCCTGCCTGTTGGCCAAGAAGCGTCGCCGGCGAACCGGGTCGCCTCTTCCGGAGCTGTAGAACTGTAGGCGCGCACGCTGTTCAGTATCTTCGCCCGAGGAGCAAGGGAGGCATCGAAAGAGGCATCCGTACCTGGTGCCATAGTGAAGCGATCCGCTTGCGGGCCAAGACGCCGCGAACGAAAGCCTGCGACTCGTGTACACACGTCGGTGGTGGGTAAACGGCAAGGCCAAGTCAAAGCAGGCGAACCAACCGACCTGGATACGCTGCGCGCTGAGCTCGCGGTGCACCACAGCGGCCCGAGTCGTGGCTCGCTTCTGATAGTCTTGCTTGCGGCAAAGTGGGCACACGCGCTGCTTGGCGCGCAGGAACCTAGGCAATCGGCGCTTCAGTCATGGACCGTCTTGTGCTATCGATTCAAGCGGCACGGCGTACCGCTCGAAGCTGGTGATGCAGTCAAGGTGGAACATGTGCGAGCAGCTGAGGATGACCTGGTCCTTGACTCCGAACGGCTCGCGGCAGATGGAGCACGGGTGACTCGTATCTCCGCGCTCCTCGGCCTGCTGCTCGCATCGCTCCCACTCCACGGACGAGAGCTTTGGGGGCGGACGGGATACCTGGCCAGCGAAGACGTGGCGTCAGTCCACTGACCTCCATTGTTCGGAGCACACTGCTCGCACCAGTCCCAGCTTCTGCGCCAGAGTGAGTGGAGCTCGCTCTTGCTTGTCGACGCGTCCCGAACCACACACGGCGCAGGCTTCGCGACCCCAGGAAGACTGGCTGCTGCGCTGAGCCTCGTCGTTCTCGAACGTGCACGACTCGCAGATCCACACCCTCCGGTAACCGCCACTAACGTCGCGGTCGCTCTGCTTGTCGTCTCTCGATATTGTCTTCTTGGCGGGCTGCACCACATTCCTACCGACGACCGGAAGCTTTGTCCGCGGGCGAACAGCGCGAAGCTGCGCTCGAACGTCCAAAGTGATCGAGCGCGCTAGGTGGTCCTTGGAGTTGGTCACCATCAAGGCAATCGCCAGTCAGGGTGGGCTCAAAGGTGCATCACAGCAGTGACAGCATCTCAACTGCCATACCTGCAGTGCAGCCGCGCTGATGATGGTGGAAGATTGCTGCATGACATGTTGCAAGGAGCCTGCGAAGCAAGCAAACCGCCATCCCACGAGTCCTCAACCCATCAGCACGACAGCCTCCAAAGCGACCGTGCGGACGCTCCCCACGCACCTTCGCCCCTCTTTGGCGCAGCGCGCGATCGCATCCCGAGGCGCTTCGATCGCAGCTCCGGACTGCGTTTCCTCACGCCGCCCACGCTCTCATTCGTCGCCACAGATCCAGCAAGCTTCATTCATCGCTTGGCGTTTCAGGACGCTCGTCGCAGAAATAGCAACCATCACCACCTTCCAAGGGTCACGACCAAAGCTCAACTGCCGGCGCCGGACGCGCGAGCGACGGCCAAGAGAGTCGACAAACCGCCAGCGACTGCTTGCATCGCACGCCTCGAGTCCGAGCCGCCGCCATGGAGCCCAAGCACGCCAAGCTGGATGAGATCGGCTGCAAGATCAGCAACGTCAAGCTGGGCGACAAGGAGGCGCGGCTCAAGGGCGGCGAGGTCAAGCCGCTCAAGGACGACGACGTCCGCGTCGCGGAGGCCAAGCTGGACCTCGAGGTCGAGCGCGAGTGGAAGCAGTTGCAGAACGACTCGGCCACCGGCAAGATCGAGGTGTCGACCAATCCGCGTGCCCGCAAGATCTGCAAGGGGCTCTCCATGTACGCGCCGGATGGCTTGGGCGGCTGCGGACGGGGGAGTTGTTCTAATGTTGTGAGTGGATCCATCGACTCGGGGCAGCAACCACATGAACATGCGCTGCGGCGACACAGGGAGGCTCTTGTGGCAATCGGACGAGTGGTACGCCAGCGACGGCTCTTCTCTTCGTCTGGTCATGTCCATTGACAGCGTTCACCGCAGGGGCGAGCACGTGCTCCGAGTCGAGCAAGAAGGTGAGGCAGCCAACCAGCTGGGAGTGCCCAAGCGTACAATACTTGCTGATCGATGCGGTTGGTGATAGCGCGCATCCCGGTGGCGATCCTCAAGTGCTCGGCCGTGTCCCGCGAGATCAACTTCAGCTCCGTGGAGGAAATCGCGCAGTTCCGTCTTGAGCAGCGCGTCTTCCTGGACGGAAGCTGCATCGAAGGTGGCCACTGGAGCACTCGGAGGCTTGCAATCGCTCGTGGTGGTTGACTGACGTTCATGTGCCTGTGACCGCGAGCAGAGTGGCTGTTCAACTTCGGCTTCGTGATCCCCGGGTCGACCAACACGTGGCAGCAGACGATCGAGTCGGCCGGCGAGAGCAACATGCTCGACCCGGACCTGATGAGGTGAGACTGTCATGTACATCGCTTCGAACTCGAGTGTTGAGGACTTATCGTGATGGCGGCCAGCGGCAAGCTCACAATCGAGACCGCCTTCTACGACGGCCAAGAGTCGATCGCCAAGACCGTCTACAGAATATTCTACGTGTGAGGCTCGAGTGCCTGCGAGGACGAGGCTCATCCCATCAACCGTGAGCTCGGCATCGCAGCGCCAACAAGCACAAGTGGGCCATCACTATCACCGGGTTGCCAGGCACCGACGATCTGTACTCCTCTTGCTTTCAATCGACTCGCAAACGCGCATTCCTTCTCTGTCACCGTCTTCTGTGCATCTAAAGCTCCATCTTGTCACCTTCTCCTTGCTGCGGAGCAGTCTTCGCCTCGTTCTCTGCATCCTCGAGCGACCTCGTGTCCGGGTAGAACAGAAGCTGCGTCTTGAACTGGTACAGGTCACGGATGCGAATCGGCTGCATCGTGGAGGACGTCGGCTCCGTGCTCGGTGCCGCGGACAGCGCCTTGCGCTTGGCGTGCGCGCGCTTCTCGGCGTCGTTGCTGCGGCCGAGGACCTGCACTGTCAGCTTCTTCGGGTTCTCCAGGATCCACTCGCGGTAGTGGTGGACCATCTCCTCCTTGTTGGTCGTCTCGAGCTCCTTCACGAGCAGTTCGTCGATGTCAAAGACGAGGCGGCGCGATGAGATCTCGTACCAGTATCGATGCGTCGACTCCAGCAGGTTGTGGTCGGGCTCTCGCTTCTTCATGATTTGCGCCTCCACGTGGTCGCGGAAGTGCTCCTCGGGCATCGCGGCGATCGCGTCCTCAAAGTCGACCAAGAACTGGTCCACGCATCCCGAGATGTACTCAGCGTCGAACAGCGACGATTCCACCGACACGCCAAAGCCGAGGATGCCGTGCGTCACGCGCACAGTGCACGACACGTCGTAGCCGAGCTCCTGCTTCGTGCGCAGCGTGTCGAACAGCGGCTCCTCCATCAATTGGTGGAGCAGATCCCCGTACGCGAGGTGGCGGATGTTGTGCTCTCCAATCTGGAAGTACAGCTCCACGTGCGTGTTCACCTCCGAACGGTGGTCGCTCCGCTCTCGCAGCAGGTACCCGACTGGCGTCTCTGGGATCGAAATGATATTGCGGCGCGGCATCTCAGCCGGTGAAAGACGAGAGACCGACATCCGCGTCAGTTGAGCCTCTACCAAGTCAATCAGGCCGGTCGCGGCGGACATCGAGAGGTTTCCGTGGGCAAAACTAGCCACGAAGGTCTTCCCGGTCCAAAGGCGGCTCGCCACGAACCCCTTCAGTTGGTCGATCGTCGAGGCCTCCAGCGCAGCGATTGACTCCGCGAGCGGGAAGGACACCTGCTCCAGCAGCTGTAGACGCAAATGCCGGGACTTGCTCCCGGGCTTGACAGTCGAGTTCTTGTACTCACGGAGCATGTCCTCCTTGAGCGCGTCGAACCGCGCCGGCTTGATCTCGGTGGAGAACAGCGCGGACACCACCACATCTACAAGCAAGTGCAGCTTGTTGTTGAATCCGCCAAACATCAGCTCGAGCCCAGACTCCTTGACCCGGAGCGAGTACATGAGCTCCGCGACGTTCGCATGGTACGCGTACTCGTTCAGCGCGTCCCGTACGAGCTTCGCGTACAGGTCTGCCAAGACGACGTTCTCGGCGCTCTCCATCAACGGCGGGAGCTGCAAGAAGAAGCCGAGGTGCGCTCGGGGAGTCGCGAATGAGAGATCCGACTTGTACCAGAGCTTTCCGAACTTTGTCGATTGGGAGACGACTTCTTTCGGCAACGATGCCGTGTCCACGAGGGTGAAGTCGCGCGGGATGAACGGATTCGGAGTGGGGAGGTGCAGCTTGGCATTGTCGCCGGCGTTGCGCCACTTCTCCACGATGTCAGCGCTCACATCTTCCCGCGAGTACTTGACGCCAAACCACTCCTCGGTCACGGTCTGCGGTTCCGAAGTCATAGCAACCACGATGATGATTGTCAAGAAGATGCATCGCACGTGCCAGGGATGAACAAGAAGCACTGACCTTGGCCTCAAACGCAGGGTCTTCGGCATGGACTTGCGACACCAACGACAAGCAGACGTTGTCCGCAGTCAGCTCGCTCAGCAGATCGAGAACAGGCTGCTTGTTGAAGGAGTCCTGGAACAAGTCGTAACGCAGGATGTCCTTTGCAGCGACTTGGAAAATATCCTGCTCCGTGTCCGACAGTGATGCAGGCCAAGTGAGACGGATGTATCTAAAGCGAATCCACCAATTGTGCGTACCTGCATCACTTCCGCGAGCTCCTCGCACTTCTCAACGGCGCTGTTTTCCTCCTGGAAGCGGAAGGAGATGTCTGCCAGAGCCTTGAGCTCCTCAAACACCCACTCGGGGCAGCCGCTCTTGCGAAGGACTCGCAGGTACTCGAACACGACCTGGACGATCTCCGCCCAGCGAGAGATCCCCTCTCTCGTCAGCTTGATCGTGACGTCAAAGCGGGCAGCGTAGGTACCGCAGTCGAACCCGTCCGTGTCGGTGACTCCAGCGGTCAGAGCGGAGATCCATCCCCTGGCTTTGAGCTGCAAACCGATTCAACATCATCGACGATCAATTCTTGAAACATGAGTGGTGAGAGCAATAGTGGCAGCGAATACGTACATCCGAGAGCACGGAGCCCTCGCTCTCGTGACCCAACAGACTGGCCACGTAGTCGGCTGGCTTCTGATGGTGCTTGCCGAGGATCGACGGGATCATCCAGCTTAGGTGCAGCGAGTGAATATCGCGAATCGGCACGATGCGGGTAAGGAGCGGCTTCATCCCCGCCTTGACGCCAACGGGGGCCCCGAACGACGCGTAGGACGGAACGGGGATCTGTTTGTTGATGATCGCGCTGAACGATGCCTTCACCCATTTCTCCAGGTCTTCCAGAGAGTCCTCGCCACACACGACCAGCTTCATCACGTTGGCCGAGTAGAACTTGTTGTAGAACGCGAGGATTTGCTCGCGGACGTTGACGCCGGCCTGCTGGGGCAGCTCGAGCAAGCTCTTCCGGTTCCCCCAGCCAAATCGGTGGTACGGGTGGTGCGGCAGCGAGATGTCGCACAGCACTTGCTGCGATCGTACACAACATCTATGAGCACAGGAAGAGGATGACAGAGAGAAGCGACGCTAGAGCGCACCTGCGTGCGGACGCGGTCGCTTTGCGTGGCCTGGTTGAACTCGGACTCGATCGCTGACAGCTCCCGCTCCATGGCGTCCGCCTTCATCAACGGCGAGATGAAGAACTGCGCGAACATGTCGAGAGCCTTCTCCAGGTGCTCCGGGCCGACCTCGAACGTGTAGCTTGTGACCTCGTTGTCCGTCGCGCCGTTGCTGAACCCGCCATGCGCGCTCAGGAAGGCCTCGAACTCGTTCTCGTCCGGGTACTTGGCGCTCCCTGCGGTTTCGAGTCACACGACAGTCAGCGTCCGCCACATCTTCCAACAGCAGCGTCATCACGCAGCGTTCAGCAAGCCACGCACCCATGAACAGCATATGCTCCAGGTAGTGCGCGAGGCCCGGCAGGTGCTCCGGGTCGGCGAAGCTGCCCACGCCGACCGTCAGGCACGCGCCGGCCCTGCGGCTGGGCGCTTCGTCGCGTCCCCCCTCCCCGTCGAAGCCGTCCTCGCCCCCCTCGCTCATGTCGTCGTCGTCTTCCTCGTCGCTCATGTCCTCGTCGTCGTCCGAGAAGTCCTCCTCCCCGTCGTCCGGCCCGCCCGCGCGGTGCTCCACCTCGCTCGTGGAGATGAGCAGCGCCGTCAGCCCGTTCGGCAGTGCCACCAGGCGGTACTTCTTCTGGTCGCTGGGCGACTTGCTGCGCTCCACCGCGTCCGCGTCCGCCACGGCCGCCATGGAGATCAGCTTGGCTTGCTCTCGGTTGAGTTTCCTTGGCTTTGGGCTCGATCAATGGGGTCCCTAGTTCAAGGAAGGATATGTCCCTCACAATAACTATCCAAACGAGGGATAATGTTGTGAAAGAAGGGACTGCGGGCTGTGCGGCTGGCGGCATGGCACTCGACCTCAGCAGGACTGGCGACGGAGCGGCGAGCAAGACTTCCGGAGCGACCATGAAGCTGGGCAAGGCGATCTCGGTGGAGCACATCAAGCGCATGACGCTGCGCACGGTGCGCGAGAGCAACGAGGGCCAGCCCGAGTTCCTCGCCTTCATGAACGCGCTGGAGCGCAACGACTTTGACGAGAACCTGTGCAAGCGCGAGGCTCGTCACCTCGAACAGGTCATGACCACCAAGGTGCGAAGCTGTCTTTTGCTGTTTACATGTCCTCCGCCCGCCGGGTGTGTGGACAGGGACGTCTTCGGCTTGTTACTGACGCTGGATGGGGTGATGAATGTGGCAGACCAAGCGCCAGGCGGCGGAGCACCGCTCGACGCTCAACTTCCACGTCATCCGCATGATGAAGGGCCTCGGCCGCGGCAAGCAGTAGGCTCTGGGATAAGAGCGAGGGCGGGTGGAGGATCGGTGGCCGCGACCCGGGCGGAGAGGGGCGGGCAATAAACTTGAGACGATGATTATGCTGCCAAGCGTGTGCGTCTCGTGCTCTCGCGGCGGTGGGCAGGACCCGGCGTGGCGCATTTCTGCCTCCTGGTGCTCATGCAGTGGAAGATGCTGTTTGATGCAGGCAACACGGTGTCTCCGAGTCGTGTCGGGCCCTGCGGCTGCACGGTATCACCGACAGAGGGTGACAGTGCCGTGCTTGAACTCGTGGAGATCGAGTGCGTGGAACGTCGTCTGAAGGTATGTCCAAGCACTCGGAGACCTTGGCAGGGGCTTGGCTTTGCTAGAGACTTTGTCATCGACGCATCGGTGCTGTCCAGGGAACAACTGTGTCGTCGTCGACGCGAACAGCGCATCGGCCATCAGAACCCTCCAGTGTGTTATGTCGCAAACTTGTTCTGCAGCATTGTGCTCCTGTGGACGCAACACGGAGTCCAGACGGTCTGCTCCAGATATCCAGCGCCGTCTTCAGGCTATCACCCGCTAGAATACACGGCTGTGGGATTTGCCGGCGTCCAACTGCAGCGGAGCGTCCTGCATGAAGGACGCCATACAGCAGCCCATTGCCATTTGCTCCTGCGAAGTGACAGCCTTTTATGGATTCTGATTGGTGCATATTCGCCATTGAAACTATACGATTGGCCAAAACCATCCCACTCCGTTTGGAAATTCAAAACTCACACATTGTCAACAGCAACAAATCGCATCAAGCAGCGAAGCGCAACGAAAGACGCCGGACGGCGGCAGCGGCGGCGATGGAGGCGCTTCACCCAGCCAGCGGCCTGGACGCGCAGAAGGAGAACCTGGACACCAACCTGGGTGGCGGTGCCTTGGGCTCTAAAGGTACGCTACGGCAGTCCATTCCGCGCGTTTGCGCCTCGGCAGCAGTCACGGGGGGGGCGGAGGGTAACCATGTCACTTGACCACGAAGGAAATAAACGCTCGTTTGGTGGCGCGTTCTCGACAGGCGGCGTGCTCAAGCCCAGCGGCACCCCGAGCGCCAAGCGCGCCGCGTTTGCCGTGCATTCGGACGTCAAGCCGAGCAAGAAGGGGCTGAAGGAGAGCGCCAAGAAGAACAGGTACGTCGGCGGATCTCGGCACGTGTCCCGCGATGGGTTTGCTCTGACCGACTTGAGTTCGTGCGTGGGTGTAAAAGGCGCGTGCTGGGCGACATCTCGAACCGCCATGTGAACCGCCACGAGAACGCCGGCGGGAGCGAAGCCGCGGGTGTCAAGAAGAAGAGCGGCGGGCTGCAGGTGAGGACCCCATTGGGGAAGAAGAAGACGCCAGCCAAGGCGACACCAGTCAAGGCGGCGCCAGCGAACGCGGCCTCGGTGGTTGCAATTTCGACGACTAGTACCCGCCCGGAGGACGTGGAGGTGGGTCTTGTCTCGCCGTCTTCTTGTCTGCGCCGGAGGTATGATCACTGACCAACGAGCATTGCGCGACAGGAGGTCGAGGCGGCGTACGGAGGGCTAACGTCGCCGCTTTCAGCCTCGCGGCACATGAAGAGCATCCGCGAAGATATTGCGCGCGAGCTTCGGGACGATAAGACGCCTTCGTTTTTCGATGGTCTCGACTTCCCCGACCCGCTTGGCACTTGGGACGGGAAGGAGGAGCGGGAGATGCTCGAGACTGGTGCGTCGCCATCTGAGTGGTGGGCACCTCCTTCGCCTCTTCACCCGCAAGAAGCAGCGATCGGCATGGCAGAGTACGACGATGTGCCGCCGCCGGAGGACTTCGCGCTCGATCCTCTCGATTCGTTCGATGACAACGCGCTTGATCTGGCCCTGAATGCCGACTTGGACGCCGTAACGAGCGAATGAACAGCGCAACGAGCACCTCAACATTGCAGCCCCCGAAGCCCAACGAGATTGCGGTCACTTCTGCGTGAAGCATGTACATTTGACGACATAAACGAAAAAGGAGTTATTGACTCGGATAAATGTGGGATCGTGCTCATACGGATCTCGAGGCATCGCCAATGCGCGCCATTGCCAGGAACTTGTCCAGCATCTCGTTGGTGGCAGTGGACCAGTCGTTGACTGACGCAAAGAACTGTAGCAGTTGGTCGTCCGGCGAGGGGCCAGCACCCTGACGCCGATGCAGCGGCACGATTGGCTTGTCATTTGTCTTGCACTCCAGCACTTCTTGCGCTCGCTCAATCAGCTCCGGCGGAATCCCTGCCCAATGGAATCATTTTGTGAGTGTATCAGGATGACATCGTAAAGACGACTCCATCTTGAGCACAAGCGTACCACATTTAGCTGCACAGCCGAAGGCATTGCTGTGGGCTGAGACTCCACGGCTGAGCTCGTAGAGCGGAACGACGACTGGGGTCGCGACACCAGGAGCCTCAGCCACTGTAGTCGATTCGCCAGTCGAGGTCATAACCATACACACGACCGGCGAAATGTCAGCATCAGGATCCCTCTCGCCTTCGCTTGTCTGCATAATCTCGGGGCTTAGCAGGTTGTGGCGGAAGATCTCCTGCTCGGCAGAGGTCCGATTAGATGGCGAGGCTTTTTTGCATCCGTCTAGGAGGCAGCCAACCATTTACCAGGAAGTGTGTGGTTACCACTACTCGCGGTCTTCCCGTGCCATTAGACTTGGCAGTCGCAAGATGATTGATCACCGCACTCTGCAAGTTGTCGAAGCAAACGCGACCAGTTACAAGCAACTCACAAAGCGGCATCCTCCGACAGACAATTCGCACCAGTAACGCCGCGCCGTCAAGCTCCGCCGTTCCTGCAGCACGCATCCATGGTTTAGAAGCAGCACTCAATTCCTACCGATTACACGATTCGATGCTTACCTTTTCCAAATTCATCGATGAGGTAAAGAGCTCGCTCTCGGGAATGTGGTTGAAGCATCCGAGCAATCTGGCATCGCAGCAAAGCCACAATGAGCCAGCGCCGGAAACCCCCAGATTGTTCGCTGGTGGACTTTACCTGGTTGCAGTCGATGGTGAATGAGCTTTGGGATGCTGTGGCCGACTCCAGACTGAACCACAACGGTCAAATCTCATGATGCAGTGAACAACAACATCCAGATCGACGAAGTTACCTGTGAATTCGTGTCAGAATTCTATCCACCAAGCCGATTTCGGCTGCAAAGGAGCACTCAGTCGCGGCACAAGTCAGAGACGCTTCAGCTTGGGTATCAATCGATCGATCGTTTTACCTTTCTCGGCTGGAACAAAGGAGCCAAGTTGCGCCATGTATTGGAGAAGACCAACCATCTTGAGATAGACCGATTTCCCTGGGGTGAAATGATCACGTTGTGAGTGGGTTCAATGCACATTGAACGTCAACACTAGCGAAACAACCACGCACCCGATCCGTTTTGCCCTGTTACGATCTGGATCAGACCATTCGGTGGACCGGACTCCATGACGACGTCATTTGCGATGTACGCATCAACCAATAGTTCCTGCAGCGGATGGCGCGCCTTCGTCGCCTTCATGCAGTTGTCCTCGGTGATCTTGGGTCTAAGACAACAGACGCACATGAATCACCAGCTGAGATGGCCCACTCCAGAGGAGAGAAGCACGTTGCAAACCTCGAGAAGTTGAGGTTTCGCGCACACACAGCTAGTGAAACGAGGCAGTCAACCTGGGATACGAGGTCTGTCACTTCTGTAAACGCGTAGGCGGCTTGGATGAGTTTTGTGAAGGAAGTTCTAAAGGGGCGATGCAACTCGGATCCAGATCATCTCACCGTGGATGCTTGTTTCATGCTCCAGCAGCGTGATGATAAGCTCTTCCAGGATCTCTGCATGATACATCAACAACATGAATGAGTCACAGAGACTGTAATACGTCTCGAGATACTGAATCACCTCTTTGAACGTCGACAATGTAGCCTGCAGAAAATGTGCGAGTCAGGACATTGACGAAGCTTCAGTAACATCAAATCACATACGGGGAAGAAGCGTACCGAAGATATCTCCGATTGAAGTATCCAAGTCTCGACAGCATCCATCCTGCATCAAGCAAAACAGCTCTCGTGAGATGGTCCAGCAAGCTTTGGTGAGCGGCGCAGATGCACGAACCTTGTAGTAGAACGTGGTGTCGTCCTCTTGGAACTGGAAGACGAAGTCTGGCAGAGTTGTTGGCGAGTCACAGCAAACGACGTAACCGACTTGAGGAATGTACTGCACCGTGATTGATGAAAGGCTGGCGTCTGTCTTCTGAATTTGGTACGCCACCTCCGTCAAGACCTGTTCGGATATCGGAGCACGTTATCATACATTTGTCCATGCAAGCAAGCCATTGATTGCACGTGTGGAAAGCCACCCACATTGTCGAGGTCTTCGTAACGCGCACGAGCAGCATCCAGGACTTCCGACACACCGCTTCGGATGATAACGGCATCTTCTTGCAGGCTCTCGTCGAAATCGATGATGTTCCCCAGCAAGTTGCTGACGTTGATAATGCCTCGCTCTTGAATGACCTTCTTCAAGATCTCTGGGGAAAAATCACGACCCGTAGTCTCGATGACAGACCGGGCATGTTCCCTCACCAGAGCAGTCCAAGCAATATCAGCAAAACGATCGCACAAATGGCAGTCAAGCCAACCGAACGTACTGGATGTCTGTGAAGCACTGAATAGAAGAGATCAGCCTGCACCAGTCCTTGACCGAGGCGCAGCGGTTCTTTATGCGCTTGAAGATCCCTTCCACGTCCCGAAACTCCTTGAGCTGGGACAACTAATTCCGTGAATTAGTATCGATTGCAGCAACGCAACAGCCCATGGCAAAACTCGAGACTTACCAAGACTTGACGAATCTCTTCGTTCTGCGTGTCATAAAAGAAGGCAACTCCATCCAGTCGCTTCTCGATGTGTGATCGGACGACAAGTGGAGCGAGCATCCACCGTCGAAGCATAAGCCCGCCAGCTCGCGTCACAGTCTTGTTCAACAAGCCGAACAAGCTGTCATAAGCACGGTTAGCCAAGCCGAACGAAGGATTTGCACTGGACAACAGGCATGCTCGCACCTGAAGCCCTCTTTCCCGCGACCACGTCCCTGCATCACGTCAAATGAGTTCGAGTAAAGACTAACGCACTCCACCCTTCATACCTTGACAAGCGACGGATGTGTTTCCTGCGGAAACATCCCAGTCAGAAGGTGAATCCGCGAATGATTCATACGAAGGAGACTCACGTGGCTGAATAGCTGCAGCGATCGTAGAGTGTTGTTGTCGATGCACATGATGCCGTCAAGTGCAACTTGCTCCACCGCTGCAACGAAGTTGCATGGTTCGTCCTCGAGTTGGTTGCCGATCTACACAGGTGTTAGCCACGCCAGCACCACGTCCTTCACCAACCGCTGAGTCACCGTTCCTTTTCAGTCATCAAGTACACCAGCAGCCCTGCAGCTTTCATCAGTGAGCGCGCTCAATCAGATTTGCATGTTGCTCTGCAAGGTCTACTTACCCCCAGCCGCTCGGATCATTTGGACTTTCTCAAAGTCGAAGTAGCTCCTGATGTACTTGAACGCGTCGCGACTACACATCTGCCATCAGTAAACGGACAACACCACAGCATTCACATCACGAATACTAACCGGATTGAGGTGTGAGGCTCCTTTGAGTTGTTTCCGATGCGCACGCCTTCGATTACTTTGCATGCCTTTTGATACGTGAAGTCTAGCCACCCATGTCGCCGAGATGATGCCTTTGAGCTGCGTATTTCAGTCAACGCAAGAACCGAGCGCAGGCATACCAGAGTGCTACAAGGCCACAACTTCAAGTGAGTATACCGAACACACACAAAAGCCACTGTCACTGACAGATTATCGCGTACCTTGCGGACGGTGACGCCTGTTCTCGTTTCGCGCCTCTCGTCGAGCTGCTTGGCCAGGCGAAGCATGCCGTGCGCGCTCGCGTTTCTGGACGATATCACGACCTTGTGCACCTCGAATTGCGTGTGCAGTCGCTCAAGAATCTTTTTGGTAAGCATTGAGTCCGAATCAGCGCCGTGCATGCTTGGATACTCTGCACCGCTCGAGCCACCCACCTGCCCCAGCTCCGCGGCGTCGCGCACGTCGATCTGCAGGACCTTGAGCGTCGTAGTGAGTGCGTCGAAGATGGCCACGCCGAGCTGGCTGCGGTCGAACAGGACCGCCATGAAGTTGATCTCCTCCTCTTCGCCGTCGCTCTCGTCCGTCCGCGGCCAGCCGCCTCGCTTCAAGCGTCCGCAAATGCCAGCCCAAGATCTTTCAGCACACGTCGCCATCTTCCCCAACAACGACCACAAAGCACCGCACCTGATCGTCACCGGATGGCATCTTCACTCGCCACGAAGCGTCCGGAGCCCGGGCCTTTCTGGGGGTCTTGAGGGTCTTTGGCCGACTTGGAAAGTGCAGAACTGGAAAGGAAAGGCAACGTTCAACGTCAATGTCCAGACTCGAGGAGTGATGGTGGATAGAGTGATGATCATCTGTTTAGAAAGGGTTTCCTTCCCGCACTCTCGCTGCCACAATATCGCATCGCTCGACTTGCGACCAAGGCAACAAGCAAGCCAATCATGGTGCGTCGGTCGGCTGCGATCGCTGCGGCACCTCCTCTCGCCCTTCGCCGCCGAAGCTGCGGCCATAATGGCAGCTGCATGGACGTGCATCTGACTGGTTTGTTTGGTGGCTGCCGTGCGAATACTGGCCGTCCGCAGGCGACGTCGCAGCTTTCGGAGAGCGTGATCACGCTCAAGGGCTCGACGGAGCTGGTCACCGAGTTCTTCGCCTACAGCATCAACAGGTGCGCCATTCCTGCGCATAGCAGAGCACTTTGAATGCCCAGCGGATGAGCTAACGCGCTTCTCATGGCGCAGCATCCTGTACCAGCGCGGGATTTACCCGCCCGAGAGCTTCAAGCAGGTCCAGAAGTACGGGCTCAACATGCTCGTCACGGCGGACGAGAAGCTGAAGGACTTCTTCGACAACTTCCTGCAGCAGCTGTCCAGTAGGCGACCTCTTTGTCGCGAAGGTCCTTCTGTGGTATAGCTGACGGCTGTTGGCCTGGTGGCGCAGATTGGCTGATCAACGGCCAAGTGCAGAAGCTGGTGCTCGTCGTGACGGGCATCGAGACCCAGGAGGTGCTGGAGCGGTGGGCGTTCGAGGTCCACGCCGAGAACGGCGGCGATGCGACGTACGTACGCATTCTGCTTTCCTCTCCTCTTGATCGTGTATCGGGCGTTGACGCCGCGATTGGCTGGCAGGGTGACCGCGACCAAGCCAAAGAAGGAGATCATGTCGGAGATCCAGGCGATCATCCGGCAAATCACGGCGAGCGTGTCCTTCCTGCCGCTCCTAGAGGAGCAGTGCGCGTTCGACCTGCTTGTGTACACGGACAAGAACTCGGAGGTGCCGGCGCTGTGGGAGGAGTCGGACCCGCGCTACATCAAAGACTCGGCCGAGGTGAGGCTGCGGTCGTTCTCGACAAAGGTATGCGGCGCAGAACCAAAACAAGAACTCAATTGACTGCGTGTCCTGACGGCGACAACTATGCGTGCGCAGATTCACAAGGTCGACACCATGGTGGCGTACAAGAACCCGGAAGCAGAGAACGTCTAGTCGTTGAGGCCCCCCGAACACGACTGGCGACCGCCGTGAGGACACTCGCTCTTCACGCGTTGCTCACTGCTGCTTGCATCTCTTCTCGAAACGCGACAAGATCGTCTCGACGTCCTTGGTGAAGTTCTCCTTGTGGAAGTACCCCTCCTTGTCGAAGTACCGCCCGACGTACAGCTCGACCTTGACCGGGCGTTCGCCCTTGACGTCGTTCTGAACGGCGACCGTGAAGTGCGAGTCCGCAAACGGGAAGGCCGTCTTCACCAGCACCGCCGGCGTCTTCTTCTCGCCCTGGTGTCCACGTCATGCAAAACTCGTGTCAGGCGCTCGTCTAGGATGTAACCACACAGCTTCCAATGATTTACCGTCCGACTCATCCGCAGCAGCACGTCCTTCTCCACGAGGACGCTGTAGGCGAGGAGCAACGCGTGCACCACGAAGAAGCTGCGGCCACGAGGACAAAACAGGCGTCAGTGCATCATCCCCCCGCCTACCGATGGAAGCTACCGCCACCGAGAACGGAACTCACACTCCGACGCAGGAATAAATTAGGACCCGCTCCGAGATGGCGGGGCTCTTGTAGAAGTGCGCGACTGCCGCGACGGCGCACGCGAAGAGCATGAGCATCAGCTTGGCATTATCCCAGCCGTAGTGGATCGAGAACTCCTTCTTCTCCTGGAAGATCTCCGTGATGGTGTCGTCCAGCAGGTTCTTGACCGCGTTCTGGTCCCCCGTCTCGATGTGCACGTCTGGATCGAGCATTCCGTGAGTTTCCGTCCGCCCCACCGCATCAGTAAGGCACCACGACCACGCTGCCACCCACCGTTCAGCACGAGCTCCTCCTCCTCCGAGTCCTTGCGCGGCGGCGCGGCGCTGCTCGAGGCGGCTCCGCCCATGGTCGGCTGGCGTCTGCTTGGCGGTCGGCGCGCGGTCGGATTGTGATCGTGTCTGTGTATCGACCGCGTGGGGATGCAATTCCCTGCGAAAGTCGATCCATATGGCGGAACCGGTTGAGGTTGAGGGCCTACCGAAGCGAATACTGGGGGTGACGACCTGCGTAATCGCATACCGAGTGCTGCGCTCCCCCTTTTTGGTCCACATACAAACCACAAGTCAAATTTGGCACACTTCGCCTCAGTGTGGGGAGGTGCAAGCAAGTGGAAAGGACGGGAAGCAAAAGCAGGCAAAGGAGCAAGCAGCGCTGTCACCAGGAGAACGGCTGTGTCGTCCGCCGCCCTCGTCTTCCGCCCCCGGCGCCCGCGACGAGTCCCCAGAAGCCCAGAGCGCGAGCCGCGACGAGCGCCCCCCGGCCGCAGCTGCCACGATGGCCAAGGCGCGCGTCTCGAGCGACGAGCTGAAGCGCAAGATCAAGCGCAGCAAGGTGCGGCACGACGCCGCCTCGCCGGACGCGCTCACGATCGCCACGTCGGCGTCCGCCGACCTCTCCAGACTGCAGTCGCCCAGTCCGAGCGCTCGAGGAGGTGCGAGCAAGCGCGTATTGGCGTTAATCGCCCCGCTCTTGGGGCGGAGCAACCGCTCTAACCAACCCGTTTGTTCCGTGCCGCGATATGACAGTGCCCAACGCCAAGCCGTCGCCGGCGAACAGCAGTCGATACGACAGCTCGCTGGGGTTGCTCACCAAGAAGTTTGTGGAGCTGATTCAGTCGTCGCCGAGCAAGGATTTGGACCTGAACAGCGCGGCGGAGGCGCTCGGGGTCCAGGTGCGTCTCAGACTTCCGTTTTCCAACCCGAGCGATGGATCTGGCGGCGTGCCGAGGATCTTACCTGTTTGATGTGGTCGCTGCCTTTGGACTCAACGCAGAAGCGCCGCATTTACGACATCACCAATGTCCTGGAAGGGATTGGGCTGATCGAAAAGACATCCAAGAACAACATCCACTGGAAGTACGGGCGGCAACTTGCGCGGTGCTCCGACCAACCTCGAGGAAGACCACTAACCTAGCGTATCGCGTGATGTCGTGTCACTTTCTGCAGAGGCAATAACGGCGCGCTGAGCAGTATCGGCGAGAGTTTCCAGGACACCGACCTGGCGCAGACGATCGCGGACCTGGTCAGTGAGGAATCCAAGTACGACCAGCATATCAAGACCGTGGGGCAGAGCATCAAGCGGCTGTATGAGGAGGAAGCGTTCGACAAGGGCAGCTTTGAGAACCTTTGCTACATCACGCACGACGACATGCGGCGACAAGAAAGTTTCGCGGACCAAAGCGTCATGGCCATCAAGGCACCGCCGGGAACGACACTTGAGGTGCCAGACCCGGACGAAGGGATGCCCCCTGGCCAGCGCCGATTCCAGATATTCCTCAAGTCAACAGGTACGTCATGGAAATGGTGATACTCCCAACTTGAAACAAGTGACCAACGATGGTTCCCATGTTGGATCGAATCAACACCAGATGGCCCAGTGGATGTATATTTAGTTCGGCGGACAGCAGAAGAACAAGCAGACTCGGAAGGCACTGGGCTAGCTTCTGCATCAAGCGCGTCTGCGAACAGCTCATCGTCGGCGATGGACCAGGTACGAGTTGTTCGTGGGAGTGAAGTTGTGTTGCCAACCCAATTGCTAACACGTGGGTGTTCAACCTCTCGCTCTAGAAGTCGTATGATTCGGATTCTGGCCTGTTCAAGCTCGCCCCGCTCAAGGTGAGGTCCTCTCCATTGAATTATGGGCTGGCACCTGTCATTGGAACTGACGGTGGCTTCGTTCGGTGGCTGGGTGACCAGACAGACCCAGATTTCAGCTTCAACCTGGACGAGAACGAAGGAATCTCGGACTTCTTTACGGACTGCCCCTAGATCGCTGGGCATCCCGCCACGTCCACCAGGCAGCAGCCGACATCCCGCGAGCAGCGGCAGGTCTGTAATTTATTTATCGATCACGGGTGTGCACTCCTTCTCAGCGCGCTCCCGATTCGACCGACGGGCTTGGCGAGAACGTCGACCACAGCAGTTGCTCCGCCGTGTCTTGGCCCGTGCGATGCGCCGGGTTCGATAGCATCAATACGAGAACCTGTTGCCGACCAAGTAACGGGTCAGTAATTTTATGAGGGAAACGAGTGTTCCGTCCGCGGAGACGGGTATGGGATGTGACTGGGGCGTGCTCGCAACTCACCTGATGCAGTCGCTCGACCGAGTCACCGACTTCGGTAAAGTAAAAATTGGCGAGCGGATCGCTACTGTCGAAGGCGCAGAGCTGGTCGAAGACGTCCTGCAGCACGCGAGGCTCAGTCAGCCCTGTGCATCCGACAAGCGACGGACACCAACCGATCGATCGTGTGCAGAAATACCTGAGCTTGCTCGATGGAGTCGTTGACGTGCCAGAACACCACATCCAATGAGAAGCGCGGGTTGACTAGGAACGCGTCGGCGAGTCCGGACTGCCTGGCGTCAACCTGCGGGATCTGCTCATGACCAACTGCGGTTAGGATCGCCAGGACTGCGAGCGCCGCCCGAGCCGCGCACTCACCTGTCGGTTCTGTCGGATGACGACCAACAACCGGTAGCTCGGGTGCGGCACCGTGCTCTGCAGACCACATAGTCCCCATTATTACCTTGATCTCTTGCATTGACTGTCCGTCCACAGCTCACCTCGCTCGCGCCATTGCCCGCATCGCAGCGGCTGAAGTAGCGCGCGGCGTCTCCCAGCAGCGCGTCCACGGCCAACGTTTCAACGGGGAAGCTGTCTTGCAGACGCGTCGCCTCATCAAGCGCTCGCTCCACCACCGTTGGGTCCCGTGTGAACTGCGAATAGCAGAGCTCTGAGCACCAGGCTATCCATCCAACCGCATCACCTCTTCCCTCGGCTCTCACTTCTTGCATGACGCGAAACGGAGTCGCTGCTTGCGCCACAGCGATCTCATGCTGCAAATCACACATGCATCCGCATCATCTCAGCAACTGCCCACCTAGCCAAGTAGTAGTAGCAGACGCCACCCGCCCCACTTTGGGACTCATCTGCAGCTTGATGAGCGCGACCCGCTTGAGCGCGTTGCCCAACACGCGCGCCTCCGGGTCGCGGCCGTCGGCGCAGACACAAATCACCTGCGCGCGCACCCAGAGCTTGTCAGCCAGGCAGAGAGAAAGAGCAGCACTCCACTCGCGCTCTTCACTCACCAGGCGCTCGCTTGTCGACGCCAGCAGCCGCTCGCGGACGCTCTCGAGCGTCGCCATCTCCAGTCTCAACCTGCGTTTCATGGCAGAGTGTTCATCTGCGATACAGCCCTTTGTCCTGATAGAATTGTCCATTTTACACCCCCTCTCCGCACTCTTCCCCCTAACGCCACGACATTCACGCCGGACACAGCTCACGGCTCGGCCGCGGACGCCGCCGTGGTCGCGCTCGACGTCCGGCTGCTCATGGCCAGCGCCGTGTACTTCATGCCGGCGCCCGCGAAGCGCTTCTTGCGCTCCTCCGCGTCGCGCTTGCGGTCCTCAAGCTCCTGCGTGCGCTTGGCCCAGTACACCTGCTTCTGCGCGCGGTCCTGCAGCACCTGGCGGAACTTGAGCTTGCTCTCGGCCTCGGCCGCCGTCTCCTCCACCGCGTCGTTGCCCTCGCACAGCAGCTGCAGACTCGTCACCCACTCGTCGCGCACGGCCGCGCTCTCGGCCTCCACCTCCAGCAGCGTGTCGCCCTTCCGGGACGTGATGCTGAGTCCCAGCGCAGCTAAAAGCAAAGCAATCGGTCAGCTAGCGACTCGTGGAGTTATGCAGAGCCTCCAGTTATTCGAACCTTGAGCTTGGACGACGTTGATGGCGCTCAGGTCGATCTTCGCGGGCTCCTTGATCGAATCGTGCACCTTCCACAGCAGACTGCCGACGGGTGAGTGGCAGGAAAGCGACGGACGACGCCACCCACCCGGCTACGCGCTCGCTTAGCACTCACCTTTGCTCGTCGGCGCTGAGGCGTAGGTGGATCCTCTCTGAGCCCGTCGTGAGCCCCAGCACCTGCTTCTTCCGCGAGAAGTACGCGCCTGCTCTCCGAGTCACGAGTCTCAAGTCAGACGCTCGAGTCCATGTCGCCTCACGACGCTGGAGCGACCCGAACGACACACCCAGCGCACAGACAGACGGACAAGCACGTCGTGCACCTTTCTGCAGCGCCAGCAGTCGCTGGTGGCTCTCGTGGGACGCGTGGCACTGCGCGAGGCAGTTGAGTTGGTTGCCCATGTCGCCTCCTGCTTTTCCGTTGTTTGTTCCCAGTTCCCAAAAGTTTCATTGAGAAGCAACCACTTTTGACTCCCAGGAAGTCACGACTCGACCGACCAATATAGAATCATTCTCTCTTCATGCCCTCCTCGCCTCCTCGCCATCGCTGGTGGGCGTTGTGCTGCTCCTGTGCCTCCCGGCTCAGCGTCTCGCCCGCTCGGCGTATCGCCTGCTCGGCGTCTCGCTGGCCACCACATCTAGTTGCTGCCGAACTGGAACAGGTTGGGCTGGTCGCCCGTGGCGCCGAACTGGAACTGCTGCGCGTTCGCGTCCGTGTCCGGCGCCAGGCTGTCCTCGGCGTCCTCCTCGCCGTTGAAGTACGTTTCCACGATCTTCATCGACTTTTGGTAGATGTCTGTTGTGACCGCACGAAGCAAGAGTCAGCCACCTTGTCCACACGACACGCCAGCCAGCCAGCGTCCAGAAGGACGTACCCTCGTTCGCGTGGTACTGCAGCGACTGGATCTTGTTGACGCCGTCCGCCTCGTCGATCAGCGTGGCGATCTCGTTGAACTCGCCCGTCTTCTGCTGCTCGCCGACGCGCAGGATGTTCTCCAGACCCTCCAGCGCGACGATCACCACCTTGGCGTCCTTGACCTCCAGCAGGTCGCACAGCGGCTTGATGCATCCTGCACGGCACAACAGTATCCAGTTCAGTCAGCAACTACACGCACCAATGACACTTGCTACGCTGCAAGGCTGACGCACCGAGCTGGACGAGGTGCATGATCTGCTCGGGGGAGCCACCCGACGTGGCGTTCGAGACAGCCCACGCCGCCTCCTTCCGGATGTCGAACTCAGCCGTGGACAAAAAGCTGATGAGCGTCGCGAAGATGTCGGCGTCGACGATGCACTGAATCTGTTCCTGGTTGCCGGCCGTTATGTTCGACAGCGTCCAGCACGCCTCCTTGCGGATTCCCTTCTTCGGGCTCTCCAGCAGCGCGCGCAGGCACGGCAGCGCGTTCAGGTTGATAATCACCTGCGTCTGGATGTCGTCGCCCGTGACAATGTTGCCGACCGTGCGCAGCGCAGGCGTCTGCACCGACGGCGAGTGGTGCATGAGCAGCTCGACGATGCGCCGGCAGACGCCCGCCTCGATCACCGCCTGGATCTTCTCGTTCGAGCCGTCCGAGAGGTACGACAACGCCCAGCACGCGTCCGTCAGCACCTCCTCGTCATGCGTGTAGATGAGCTGGCCCAGCGTCGGGAGCGCCGGCGCCACCAGCTCGAACTGCGGCTGCGGCTTGCCGCGGCAGAAGTTGGACAGCGTCCACGTCGCGTTGCGCAGCATCGTGGGCTTGGCGTTCTCCGTCAGCTGCTGCATGAGCGGACGCAGGGCGCCGCACTGCAGGACCATGTCGCGGCACTCGATCGAGTCGCCGGCAATGTTGCCCAACGCCCAGACCGCCTGCTCGCGGACGTCGTCATTGGGCGACAGCAGCAGCTGCACAAAGATGGGCACGGCGCCGTGGCCGATCACGACCTCCGTGTCGGCCGACGTGCCCGACGCAATGTTGGTCAGCGCCCACGCCGCCTCGAACTGCAGCGTCGGAAAGTCCTCGCGCTGCAGGAACTGCACGAACAGCGGTACGACGCCCGTCTCAATCACCTCGCGGATCGGCGGGTTGCGCTCTGTGGGGCGGGGCACGAGTCCGTCAGTGTGGGTCGGTCCAGAGGCCGCGGCAAGGCAGACGGCGGCGCTCACCGATCGACAGCAGCTTGCGGAACTTGGTCACGGCCTCCAGCTGCACCGTCGGGTCCTGCGACTGCACGCCCTCCACCATCTTGGGCAGCTCGGCCAGCTGCCGTCACGCACAGCATATCATCGTCAGCCCCCTCTCCTGTCCACTGCCAGCCCGGAAGGCAGCCAGACACGCACCCGCTGCACCAGCGAGACCTCGCCGGCCGCGTCGCCGCCCAGCGCGGGAGCTCCCGCCGGCGCCTCGACCTCTCCCTGCGCCACAAGCCCACGCACGCGACCGTCAGTCCTTCCTGCTCTCAGTTATTCTGCTCGGTCCGCTCTCGGCGCTCCGCACCATGCGCCGGCGCTGGTTCATGCGGTCCTTGATGTTCTTGCGGATCTGCACCGTGGTCTCCAAGCGGCCGCGCCGCGCCTCATCGGTGTCGATCGTCTTCTTGAAGAAGTTCTTGCGCTCGGGCGCGCGGCCCGCGGGGAACGACATGCTGGCTGGCTGGTTGGTTGGCTGGTTGGCGGGCGGGCGGGCGGCAGCAGAGCGGAGTGGAGCGGCTACAGCGCGGAGGTTCTCCAAGAACTTCTCTTGTCCCGGCCCGCGAGCTTCACGATGAGGGAGTGGGGAAGAACTGCTTCCAGTCTTCCAGAACCTCGCGCGCGAGGCGAGGTTTTATCGCACCAGATCCACCCACTGAGAAGGACGAAGAGAATCCCGCAGAAGGTGGTACGAATGGAATGACTCGTCGAAAAAGGTGACCGGCACAAGCTGCGCATTGCATCACGCTTTGACAACGATTATCATGTTTGTATCATGTTCAGGAATATGTCCAAGTAAAAAAGGGAAGGAACTCAAAGAGGGAGTAAAACCTCACACTGGAGTCGAACCGTACCGACTCTATGGTTTTATAATTGATGCGCGGCACCTGTCACGACCTGCACTTTTGCGCGTCGCTTGGGGCTGCTCACGGTACTTCTTGCCATCACCACCAGCACCAGCAGCAGCACCACCTCGACCATGACGTCCTCGGCAATGGGAGCGACGGCAACGGCGGCGGCCATGAGGACGCGGCACGTGGTGATCCACGTGTTCGACGAGTTCCGCAAGACGTCGAGGGACTTCACGTGCGCGCGCGGTGTGCTGCTGGACAACATGCGCTACTTCCGCGCCTTCCTCACGGACAGCAACGAGCTGGACGAGATCGACATCTCGGTGCACTGCGACGTCGACATCTTCGAGCTGCTGGTCGAGTACATGCACCGCCGGCAGGAGACTGACTGGCGCCCGCGGCTGTCGCTCGACAACATCGCGTCCATCCTCGTCTCGTCCGAGTTCCTGCAGATGGACGACCTCGTGGACGACTGCGCGCGCTTCATCTCCGCCCGCCTGCAGGAGTTCGTCATGCTGCGCGTCGACCTCTCCTGCCTCTCGGACGTCAGCGTCGCGCGCATTGCCGACAAGTGCAGCGCGGACCAGCTGCACCGGCTGCTGGACCCCAAGGACAAGATCCTCTCCAAGCTCCAGCGCAACAAGGTCGACAGCCTCGTCAAGGCGCTGTCAGGACTCGAGCTCTGCGCATGTTGTGACACTGTCTACTCGACGCAAGCCGCAGTCAATCAGCTGCCTGGGTGTCGGAAGAACAGTCAGACGATCGGGCGACACGGGGAGCTGTCGGCGCAGCACCAGGCAACAGCAGGGTGGCAGCTCGACGCCTTCCTCCGCGAGCTCGCCGGCGACCGGCGCGTGGGCTGGACCGGCGTCTACTGGTACCTCTGGGCAGCGACCAGCTGGTTCGATTGCACGAGCTGCCGCGCGAGGTGCACGTACCTCGAGTGGACGCGGTGCGCGTTCCACCCGGGAGCCGTCACTGGCCAGGGCGCCGAGACAAAGTACGCGTGCTGCGGCTCGCGCGTCTTCAACGCGGACGAGGCCGCCACTGTCGGGTGCAGCAGCAGGGAGCACTCGCCCGTGTGCGACGAGCGATTCGCGGCTGACGAGCCCATGAAGCTCTCGCTACTCAGCGTCTGGGACCAAGTCGCCCGCTGTGCGGAGGTCATCGGCGCGCGCAGCAGCAGCAAGAGCAGCCTGCCCACTTCCCTGCCCGGAGCCATCGACGCGGCGGCCGTCTTCTCGCCGCTCTCTGCTCCTACAGAACCCGCGGACGCAGCAGCCAAGAGAGCACAGGCGCTGCCGGCCGAGGCCAGCTCGTCCGCGTGCCGCAAGCAGTGGCGCATCCTCCAGCGGCAGGAGCGCGACCGCGTGCGCATGCAGCAGCTCGCTCGGCGGCTCTTGTTGCAGCGTAAGAGTGCGTCGGCGTGAGGTGGGGCGTGCGTCCAAATGTCATGTTACAAAGGCCTAGATCAACGTGGTGCACATGAATATATTTCCGCCCTGGTCAAAGGGTTGGAAGATACACGACCTAGTTTCATGTGGCGTAAACCCTGGATGCATGTGACACACACTAATAAAATTTCGCCCCAATCAAAGTGTTGGATGCTGAGTTGCTGACATCACCATCCGAGTATTGGCTGGTATGTGGAAGCGACCGCTGCGCGACGTGGTGCTGCGCTGCCACGTGGGCAACCTGCGCGTCGCCGGCGTCATGGCGCGCGCGACAGTGGACGAGGCAGCGAGGCGCTGGGCTCTGCCCGCCGCGTCCGACGGTGCGCGGCTGTGGGCCGAGTACATGGCCGGCACCGCCATGTTCAGCGCCTTCTTCAAGGGCGAGGAGCGCGTCAAGCTCACGGTGCGCTCGCCCGCCATCCGCGAGATCTACGCCGAGGCCATGGCGGTCGGGGAGGTGCGTCGCTCCCTCGGAGGCTTCTTCCTTGCGTCTCCACCCGGCGCTGAGGTGTTCATGGGTCGGAGCAGGTGCGCGGCCGCGCCGAGTTCGTCGACTTGGAGATGCTGGGCAAGCCGCACCGAGGTTCGTGGCTGGCATGCATGCGCATTGGCTTTCCTCCTCTGTTGCTGACCGCGCTTGCAGGTAGCATGCACGTGTCCAAGGTGCTGTACGGCTCGAGCAAGCCGTACGACACGACCATCGAGTCCTTCGGCGTGCCGGAGCTCGACTGGCAGAGCTTCTTCGACGTATCCGAGCAAGTGCCGACCATCGTCCGCATCGACAGCGACGCGACGGACGGTGAGCACGCGCGCTGCTGTGGCTTCATCGTGCAGAAGATGCCGGACGCCGTTCCGCACGAGCGCCACTACGAGCTGGAAGACCTGCGCTTCGACGCCCATCCATTTCGCGCGCACGAACTGACGGTCAACAAGGACCTGGTCGACTACCTGAACAAGCTCATCCCGGACGCATCCATCGATGAAAGCAACTGCAGGAAGCTACCACTAGACTTCTTCTGTCGCTGCTCGCGTGACGGGTTCGCCGCCCGGCTGCAGCAGCTTGGCGCGAGCGAGCTCAAGCGCGTCGCTTCCGAGGCGGGCGGCGATGGCGTCGACTTGACCTGCCACTTCTGCAACGAGAACTACCATTTTCCCGCGGTGGAGATCGACACGCTCATCAGCACGATCGCCAAGCAGCCGTAGAAGTGTTGCAGCGTGATATGTATACCTCTCGGGTCGGAAGGACCCTGCGCAGCCCAAAGCAAGCCCACAAGAGCAACAATAGATCTAACCCTCTTGGCCAAACTCCTGCGTCCACTTCACGAACCGATTCAGCTCCTCCGGCGCGACGGACGAGACCGAGTGCTCCATGACGCGCTTGAAGTCGTTCTGCACACGACATATGTGTCAGCTCGGGGAAACCATGCACCACAACAACACTTTGGACAAGGACCTCACCATTGAAATCATTGGCGGACGGAGCTTGTCGTCCGAGAACCCACGGTCCGGCAAGTCGTACAGACGCATGCGTAGGGCACCGCATCGCCGGCACGGTGCGAGGCACTCGGCGCACTTCGCTGAGCAGCTCGAGAGCTTCATGTGGCAATACGCGCAGGGTGGGTCGTCTTCGCATGGCGTGACGTAGGCCCCGTTGCGAGTGGGGCGAGCCTTCTCGTCACACTACGTGGATCGTTTTGGAATCATGTCAGACCATCTGAAACTTATCACAAGATACATGCAAGTTGAGGGAACAGCTAGCAAAACGTACACGGGTGAAGAACCGCGCTTGCTGACACATTCGAAGCGGCTCCATCAGCGCCTCGCGCACCAGCACCGAAATGTCAGAGCCTGAGCACCTGTATCATGCGAATGAGTTGACCGCATTCGCTGTCAGTTGTGACGAAACAGACCAAGAATGCAACACAGGGATAGACTCAGCGTACCCCTCAGTTTTCTCGGCAATGGTCTGGAAGTTCTCGTCAGTCAGCGCATTTGGCGTGTCTCCGAGGTGGATTGTCAGCATCGACTTCCGGGCATGCGTCTCGGGAAGCGGAATGTAAATGCGCTTTTCGAATCTGAGCATTATGACAGTAGTGATGACAAACACATGAGAAGGATCCACATACAGGAAATCCAGACACCACCAAGCTCACCGTCGGCGCATGGCTGGGTCAAGCTCCCACGGCACGTTCGTCGCGCCAAGCACGAGGATACCGTCGTGGGAGTTTCCCACCCCTTGCATTTGCACCAGGAACTCGGTCTTGATGCGCCGCGTTGAGTCGCTTTCCCCCTCCGATCGATTCGAGCACAACGAGTCGATTTCATCGATGAAGATGATCGCCGGCTTGCGCTCGCGGGCCATATCGAACAGGTTCTTCACGAGCCTGTGGGGTGGCGATGTTGTGCGTTAGTCAGGCGCCTGCTGCAAATACATCAGTGAGATGTGTTCACTTACTTCTCACTCTCGCCTTGCCACTTGGACACAAGGCTGGACGAGGACACGGCGAAAAATGTGGCGTCTGCCTCGGTCGCCACGGCCTGCGCGAGGTACGACTTACCGGTACCCGGTGGCTTCAAGCAGTAGCACATTAGTGCTCAAGCGTGGATATTACGAGCAACACACATATGGTAGCAATGCGTACCCCGTACAGGAGAATCCCCTTCCAGGGGCGTCGCTTGCCGGTGAAGAGCTGCGGGAATCGAGCAGGCAGGATCACGGCTTCTTTGAGCGCCTCTTTCGCCTGACCGAGGCCGGCGACGTCGTCCCACTTGACGTTTGGCTTCTCTGAGACAACAGCGGCTGCAGCGATAAAGGGACGTTCAAACCACCGTCAGAGACCACTCTCACACTCAAACGATAGATGCAGCAAGCAACGCACAGGCGAGCGAGCCCCGCAGCTTTGCAGTCTCTGCATCTGTCTCCTCTTCGTCGCTCCGCTCGCCCCTGTTTCAAAGCGCCACAGGCTGTTAGAGGATGCACCGCTTGAATAAAACTAACATGCGCGTGCACCACACGCACTTGTCAACGTCGGCAGCGGCGGCGACAGCGCGCGGCGCGTTCTGCCGCTCGAGCTGCTCGCGCAGTTGCTCGGCGCGGGACATGTATCCTTCGACGCGCTGCATGATGATGTCGCGCGACGTCGGGTTCTTCTCATCTGCGCGTCACGGAACGGCCCAGTCACTGCGAGCCCCTCCGACCCGTCGAGCGCGGCTGAACGTACATTTGACGCCGATGATGAAGTGGTCCAGCGCCTTCTTGTAGAGGTGGAAGGCCTCCTTGTAGTTCTTGTTGTTGTCCTCGGTGATGGCCTGCGAGACGATCTCGATCGCCTGCGGGATGAACTTGTTCTCCATCGCAGGTGCTCGACGCGGAAGCTGCCTTCCCCTGTCTTCTCCTGTCTTGGGGGTGCCGCCTGTCGTCGAGTGCTTGGGTCTGCCACTTGCTGCGTCGGTCGGGAGGTGGTGGATTTTTCCTTCTTCCTTGGGAGAAGTAAGCGGCGCTCTATTGAAGCTATCACGGTA
Source organism: Phytopythium aichiense (assembly GCA_023338125.1). NCBI lineage: Eukaryota > Oomycota > Peronosporomycetes > Pythiales > Pythiaceae > Phytopythium > Phytopythium aichiense. The sequence goes on along the minus strand of JAADYH010000067.1, from coordinate 12,460 downwards.
GTTAGGGCAACCCTTGGAGTGTTGGACAGAAACTTCAACTTGGGAGGGCAGCACAGCGTCAATGCTGGAGTTTGTAGCGGAAAGGCGGGTGCGGAGACTCTTGAGGCACTTTTTGTTCGGTGCGACCTGGAGAAAGGCATGGGCGGCGGCCAGTCCAAGGGCGGCGGGCTGAGGCGCCAGGTGCGGCCGCTGGTGCCGCGCACATGGGCCGAGGTCGAGCAGCTGCGCGTGCGCTTCCAGCAGGAGGCGCGGCGGCGGCGCAGCGACCCGGAGGCGCAGCATTTCCTCGCTTTCTCGGCGTTCCACGCGATTGCCGTGCCGCTGTGTCCGTCCGCGGGGAAGACCGAGTTCCTGGCCATGTTCCAGGCGCTCGACCGCAAGCGGCGCGGCCGGATCGCGGCCATCGACTTGTTCAGCGGCCTTGCGCTCGTGGTCGACGCGAAGAAGGCTCAAAAGCTCGACTGTGCGGCTCTGAAACGACTTGTGGCTCGAGAGACGAGGTCCACTTACCACTGAATTGCGTTGTTGTGATCTCTCGCCAGTCCTCATGAGCCTGCTGGAGAACGGCGGATGCAAGACGCTGAACCGGTGCGAACTCACCATTGTGCTCAGCGCCGCGGCGCGCGGGTTAGCCATGTTCACGATGATGCCAGAGCCTCATCGGGACGCAATGAAGCCTCTCGTGCGGCGTACGAGCAATGGGACCGATTCTACCACGGGGGTTCATCTAATATAGCTAACACGTTCTGGCTGCAATGGCCATCAGGGCTGATGGGGGAGGAGCAGGAGATGACGCGGCAGAGCATCGTGGACAAGGCGCTGGTGGATGCCGAGATCCTGTTCTTCATGAACGACATTGAGGGGGTAAGCTCGGTCCGCTACTGACTTTGTGAGGCAGAAACCTTACAACCTGGACTGGTGGCTAAAGGGGGCGGGGACGTCCGAAGAACTCCTCATCCAGCAGGCAAAGCTACTGAGCCGTATGGCATTCCTCGACCTGCAAACAGCTCGGGCCAGCAACCCAGGTATGATATCACTGTTTCGGATGCTGAGCCCATTTGCTTGCACTGATTCACCATCAAGTAGGCGAGCGATCAAAGGCAGGAAGCGCTATGGCGGTACCTGTTCCTGGAGTTGGGCCAAGTGAACGCGATGGAGCAGCTAGGCCGCGAGCCCCAACTTCCATCGACGTGTTAGTTCGGAAACTGCAGCACCTCGTGTATCCTCCTGTTCAGCAAAACACACATACTACAGCCTCCTCCGAGTCTTCTCGGACGCTAATTGGTGGCGATACAATGGCTGCTCCTGTCAATCCCAGCGAGGTCAAGAAGCACGTTGACGCGAGAACCATTCAGCGTCTCGTGATCCATATCTCAGACGGAGGCATTCCAATCTCGGTCGCTGAGGTGAGGATGGCGGTTTACAACTCGCAGAGGTCATTTTGACTGAGGTACTTTGTGCTCGTGTTTGTTTGGCAGTCCCAGCGACTTGTAAGCAAACTGTCGGTGGACGAGTTTGGGCTCGTGCGATGTGGAGAACTCTTACGTGCCGTCAGCGTCTGGCTTCATGTGAACTGGCAAGACGACCAAGTTCCATTTTGGAAACGAGTTGCACGCTTCGCAGCCAACCAAGCGAACAAATGCATCTTTACGCTAAACAGTGGCCTCACAGCGACTGGATTTCGAGCAATGCGCGGTCGTGCTCGTGCTAAAGCAGACCGAGGGTCTACCAACCACGAAGAGCTACCACTGCAAGACGATGCAGAGCTTAACTGGAGCGTCAATGTCCAAGTCGGTGGGGTCTCAAACCCGGCGAGCGTGACAGAGCAATCTCCTGACTTGACCACTCAAAAGACCAAGACGGTCAGCGAGACAATCAAGTTCAGAGTCGGGCTTCATCCTCCAGAAACGGCACTTGTTGATACCAATGACCCTACGAGTAACGATCTGGACGAAGAAGACAGCGGCATGCGTCTTATCATGTGCTTTACATTGCGCAATGATATCTCCGGTAAGTGTCGCGCTCAAGTGACACGCTGGCCGCTGAACATTTTATGACGTCTACGCATGATTTGCATTGATGATAGTTGAAGACGCAATGGACCTCGCTGCCTCTGTGGAGCGGTTCCTTGAGCATGCAGATGTGATGGCGGCATTGCCCGATACTTGGCAAGCTGTTCGAGGTGCGGCGGCATCAATTGATCAATTGCGCTGTGTTCTTTCGTGATGCAAGTCGCCTCACACCCGTTGGTTGAAGTGTCTATAGGAGAGTCTACACAGAACCTCATCAACTCCCCGCTGCCACGGCGGAAGCAGCTTCGAGTGTACCTAGTCCTCAGTCGCGACTGGTTCTGTGAATTGGAGGTGACGAGACCAACACTGTCGAACACTGTTCGGGGTATCCAGCTATTGACCTCCTCTTGCTCCTTTGAATCGTGTGCAGGATCACTCCACCATCGATTTTAGCAGCCAAATCCAACGTCTGTTCATCCTCGGCGAGACTTCGAGCTCACTCGAGGATCTGGTGAACGCGTCCTTGCAAGTCGTGCACTTCCTTCGCAGTCTCACCAAGAGTGAGAGTCGAGAGGCATTACTCCGGTCGGAGTTTGAGCGGTTCGACATCGACAAGAGCGGCGACTGGAACCTTCAGGTATTTCCTATCGCTTGTTCTTGCATTGTGTGATGTGTTGGCTGAGTTGGACGGTTGTCGGAATGGCGTTTCCAGGAGTTCAACTCGTTTCAGCAAGCATTGGGCAAGGACGCGCTCGATATAGACGCGGTTCAGCACATCTTCTCGACCGAAGCGAGTGCAGACCATCATATTACGTTCGACATGTTTGCTGACCTGTACAAGAACTGCAGTGCAGCTGAGATGCTGGCATTGTTTCAGGCGCTTCGTGTCGGTATGTCTGCATTCTTCTGTGACTGATACACTCATTGGCAGGGTTCTAATGTTTCCTTCTTCATGTCCGCCCACAGGCTCGCTAGACCGGCTAATCGAGGGCTCAGCTGCAGCAACATGCATTGTTCGGCGGTCGCTTCTGCGCCAAATCGCGCAGAAGACGCTGAGTCCATTGCGTTGGGGTGACACGTGGCTGAAGCGCATCCTGTTCTTGGGACAAAGTTCCAGTGATTTCAGCTACGACATGCACTTGTCGACGATCTCCAGCGTGTTTGGGCTGTTTGGGGTGCCGGTTCCAGCATTCCTTACGGACCCGATGTTCGTCTCGAATTGCGTCGAGAACTTAAGCGCACTGGCGCATCCTCCCCATCTAGAGCATGCGCGTGGCCGCCCATGTGAGAGTCTTTGGTGCTCACTGGCACGGGAGGTCGAGAAGAACACGCCATACCGCACTGAACGTGAAGGCCAAGGGTCAACGCGCGGGACCTTCGGATCGACCGGCCGTGAAGAATCAGCGATCGACATGAGCCTTCGCGCCGTTGCACTTGCAGTCGAGTCCGTTCTCGGACCAGAAATGATCGAGATACGTGGGAAACGCTTGCGGATGATGTGCGAGTTCGACAACTTGGTTGTCCGGCCGAGGGGAAGCAGTGGCAGTGGTGCAGAAGTTGTGGATGCAGCGTGATGACGCCCAGGCTCATCAAACTCGCATCGAATCGATTTCTGTGTCGCGAGGCAGGTTGCGTGAGCTGCTGCGTGCCGGTTGAGCTAATTATATCGCTTCGTATTTCCGAAGCTTCCCCTGGCCATTGCTGAAAGAATCGCATGATCATGAGCCAATCCAGAGCCTGACTGAGCAAGCATGATGGACGACCAGGAGGCAGAGATTCCCACGTTCAGCAGCGACGCAAGCAAGGAGGCGTATGAGAGAGCACTTGGGGATCGCCACGGAGGCAGATATGTCGAAGCGATTGATGCACTGGAGCTTGTGATTGAGGTGCGTGAGATCGAGATGGCAAGCAAGTCGACAGGATGAAAGTCGTCGACATAACTGCGTGCTCTGGTTCGGATTTCCAGGCCGAAGGAGACTCGGGGGTGTTGTGGGGCGAGCTTGCAGTCGCATACTTCATGTGGTGGCAGGCGCTTGTCAAGGCGATGCACACGCCAGACACGATCAGCATCTCCAACAATGCCGCAAGAGTACTCGCTCGTAAGAACGGAAATCGCCAAGCCTCGAGTGACACGCCCACTGCTTCCATCTGCCTGCAGGTGCGTGCTGTATGGTTCAAATGTGTTCGCTTTACCATCCTGGAAGCACACGATCCTGATCTCGGTAACCACAACAGCTCGCGTACAACACATTCCTGATCGCGATGGAGTTCCCGAGCAACAAGAAGAACCCAGTCTTGCTGCTGCAGCTCACGCGGCTGTATATGGAGTTCTCTGCTTTTCGTGGTGCGCTGTCGATGTGCACGCTGCTGATCGAGGGCTACTCTACGACCTTCGACAGACTGAATGAGGCCATCTTCCTCGCCGCTATCACGGCGTTGACACTTGCAAAACACCACGAGAGTGCGCAGTACTTCCAGTACATCGTAGACAAGCCTCCTCGCGGGGTCTACTCCTACCAGCTGCACCTTCTAGCGGCTACAGAGCTCACCAAGGTGAAGTACGAGAACGAATTGGCACTGGAAATGGAAAAGGATGCGTACGCACAAGCATATCATGCGCTGATGAAGCTGAGCCCGGCAAGTCCGTCTGAGAAGGCGGCTCACGAAGAGTACCGGACGTCTCGGAGAAGTGAAGCTCAGCGCATCGAGCGCTGGCGGCTGGATCCGCGCACGTGGGTTGACCTTGCGAAACGAATGGCTGCGTTTGATGCGCCGGTTCTTGTGATCGAGGCGGTTGAGCGCGCACGAAGGTACCTGGGCGGAGGCATCCGCATTGGGACAGACCAGCAGCAGACTCAAGAATCGAGCCAAGCTTTGCTGAGCATCGACGTATTGCTGTTGGAGGCTTGTGCGCTGTTTCGAACAGGCCGACTGGATGCAGCAGTTGCAGGCATCGAGAATGTGCTGTACGCATCTCGGTCTGAAGATGATCCGAAACCCAACTACTACAGCTCCAAACTTGGTCGGTTCCTTCTCGGCAGCTGGAATGCGCCATGGAGAGCGCAGTTTGAGCTGGAGAAAGACAGCGTAAAGCGCATTCGATCGTGGCTTCGACGATGCCAACTACGCTCCCTTTGGACAACAACTGCGGTAAGCTGCAAGTCAGACCACTGCTAGAGGCAAGCATGGCTTGCTGACCGCTGATACTGCTCTTGAACACAGGAGCTGCTGGTTAGGAGGCACCGAAACGAACAAGCGACGGTGGTCCAATGCGCATGGCGTTGTTATGCCGCCCGGAGACAGCGTGAGTTGCTCTGGATCGAGCGATGCAAGCGAGAGGCTGCTGAGAATATCGCAATGGGGAAAGAAGACTTGTTGCTCATCCTCAAGGAGCTCAATGCGGCTGCCCGGAAGATCCAGGGACTTCATGCGATTGCAAGCGCGAAGAAGGAGCGGGACATGCGTCGTCGACTGCGCGAGCGTCACGACTCTCTCGTCGTCACGTTTGGCGGTCGACGAATGGAGCTCCAGCAAGGTCACGTGTTCACAAATTGGCGCAGGTTCGTGGTGCTTGCTCGAAGAGAGCACCAGATGGCTGCGAGTACCATCCAGCGGCGAGTGCGAGTATTTCTTGCTCGGCGAATGTGCAAGCGACTGCTAGACCGCAAGCACCGACAGGCTCAACTCGTCCTCTCGTTCCTCGACACCAAGCATGAATCTCTGCGTCGAAAGCTGCTCGTCGCATGGCGGGAGTTCACGAAAGAGATGTTGGCAGATCGCGAGCAAGCTGCGATCGCGATTCAGCGCCGGTATCGAGTGCGTCTAGCACGAAAGAAGTTCCTCGCAGATCTGAGGCGACATCGGGTCTCGCTGGGAATCATGCGTGACATGGTTTTCTCCCGCGAGCAGCGACGTCTTCAAAACTCGTGGAAGGCGATAGCAACTCATGCGCTCCACCGGCGCCTCGAGAAGCGAGCAAGCGCCATCTGCATCCAATCGCGAGCCCGTGGCATGCTGGCAAGAGCTCACGTTCGGAAGCTGCGCACTCGTCGACAGAAGATTGAGCGAGCGGTAAAAGTGATGCGGGCTCGATCACGAGCCCAGACACTTCGCTTGATCGTGGACGCGCTGCAGCAGAATGTCGAGATGAACTGGCAAGAGCGACAGCATTGCGCTGCCGACATTCAGCGCGTATTCCGCGGTCATCGAGCGCGGAAGCGAGTGCGTTTGCTGCGTGAGTGCAAGCAGCTATTGGCGCTAGCGGAGTCTTCTGGCGACGGACTCTCTCTCAAGACCAGATCACCACAGTTTGTGCTGCGTCTGTGCTTCCTTGTATTGGCCAAACTGCCCCGAGACAACGAAAACGAGCGCCTTCACGCTCGCTTACGCCTTCAGCGCTGGTGGCGAGCTCGGATCCAGAGGAAGAAGCTTCAAGAGAGTCTACGCAAGCGAATCGGGCGGCGAAAGCTGCTGCTTCGCTACAAATTGAACGCACGGTCGGCCGCCGCACTCTTCTTTCGCGAGCTGAGAGCACTTGTCGATGCCAAGCGATGGAAGCGCCATTATGCTGCTCGAAGGATTCAGCGTACTGTCCGCCGTTGGCTAGCTGTGCGGCGCTACAAGAGAGTCATTGAGCGCCACGCTACTTCTCGGAGCCGCGCAGAGCAGTATGCAACGGCTCGATACCAGCGCCGGATGAGAGCCATCATGGACCAGTGGAAGATTCTCGTGTTGGAGCATCGAGAGGAGCGCGACAAGGCTGTTTGTAGCATTCAGCGAGCCTTTCGAGCACGAAGAGCGAAGCGAATCGCCGGCAAAGTCGTGGCCAAGAAGGCGGCACAGGCGCGGATGCTGGCAGAAGCAGCCCACCAGACCCCGCTGGAGCGCTGCTTCCGGAAATGGGAGGCTGCAGTGCTGGAGAAGGCGGTCCTGACCATCCGCAGCACGACCTGCAGACGCACAACTCCCTGCAGCTCCCCGCTGAGCAAGTTGCTGGTGCTGGACGAAAGCAATCAGCGACCACTCGGGAGGGTCCAAGGCAAGGCAAGCCAGGGGAAGCCAGGGAGTCGAGCGGGCGGGAGTTCCCATGGAAGCAACAACAACAAAAGCGATGATTTGGACAAGCGGACCCTCGAGCAGGTGAGATTTGTGATTGCTGGTGGCGAGCTTGACGAGGTAGCGCAGTTGGGGGGTTCTGACTCGGACGTCCACATGCTGATGCACCGAACAGCGAGCAGCGGAAGTGCCCAACGTGCTCTTCTACACGCTGCTCAACCGCGTGCGGCAGACTGGCATCCTCCAGCTCGCGTTCAGCGGCGGCATGACCTTCCGAGACGTCCACATGCGCCAGCTTGTGTCGTTGGCGTCGTGTGTCATTTCGGACGCCGGCGTGGCTGACCCATTGGCTTCCTCGCCCTCGTTCCTCCCCAACCAAAACGAGCTGGTCATCGACGCCATCGCGGGCGTCAACGACTGTCCCGTTCAGAAGCTGATGCTGCACAACTCGCGCCTGGACGTGGTCCACATCGCCACGCTCGGCGCTGTGATACGAGTGCCCAGCTCGCGGCTGGTGGCGCTTGTCTTGGTCAACATCCCGCTCGGCACGACTGCCGCCGTCGCACTCGCGGACGCCGTCGCAAGCGGGTCGCTTCGCCTAGAGCAGCTCGTGCTGGAGCGCTGTGCGATCGGCAACCCTGGCGCCGTGGCGATCGTCGAGGCGCTGGCTCGCGCGCGTGCGCTCTGGAAGCTCGATCTGAGCTGCAATCGCCTCTCGGACAGCGCGTGCCCCGCGCTTGCGTCTCTGCTGCTTGCGAGCGACTCGCTGCGGCTGCTGGGTCTCGGTGGCAACGCTCTCTCGGACCGTGGCGTTCTGGGCCACCTCATACCTGCGCTCCAGGCGCTAGCGGACGCGCGCGGGGGTGAAAGTTGCCTGGAACAGGTCGATGTGCGCGGCAACTCGCCCGGGGTCTCCCTTCGCGCCGCGTCGGTGCTGGCAAGCTTCTGTGGAGGTAGTGCTGCTGCAGCAGGGGCTTCTCCGAATTGAAGCGCCGGGTGTCGCCCACGTGCAGCAAAGGGATTAATGGGCACCTCTTAGCAACGGCCACACTCGATTGCAAGGAGCGAGTCCAGCGCAGGTGGCGTGAGCGAGAGCAGGTCTCACTCGCCACGTTTGTCTTGGATGTGGAGTTGGTCGCGAACATGCAGAGCGGGGCTATGACCGAGCAGGCGCTAGACGCAGGCGGCGCAAGCACCTCGAGAACTTGCAGCCGCGCTGTGTGCTCGTCGTCTTGAGCTTGGGCGGGAGTGGGGACGGCGGCGGGTGCGCGCCATCGGCTCGACTTCAAGCAGGAGTGACCATCAAGTGTGCCGTTGAACTCATTCCGTGACCAGATTACGACATTCACTCTCAGTTGACAGAAGAGTGATTTTGCATTCCCTTATAATTGGATACTGTATCAAAAATGATTTCAGTCGCGTTTTCAATCGACATCAGACATGACATGGGAGGTCGCTCGCGTCTTGCAACTTCAGATTTCACTCTGATTGGTCAAAATCAGTTTGACAAACACCTCTGATTGGCGGAAACCTCTCGAGGGGTGATTGGCGTCGGCGCCGCGGCTGGAATCAGACGCCCAAGCGGCGGCGCCACCCGATTCGGGTGCGGCTCCCCGTGTTTGGCGGGCCGCGACCATGGGCTGACGCGCACTTTGGAATCCGACCGCCCGCTCTTGCAGCCTAGTGATCCCTCGCCCGCCGCGACCATGGCCGACGCCTCGCCCGTGACGAACCGCCCGCAGGTGGCCATCCTGGACTTCGGGTCGCAGTACAGCCACCTGATCGCGCGCCGCGTGCGCGAGCTGCACGTCTTCTGCGAGCTGTACTCGTGCCTCGTGTCGGCGGACGAGCTGCGCAAGCACTCGCTGACGGGCATCATCTTCTCGGGCGGGCCCAACTCGGTCTTCGACGAGAACGCGCCGCACGTGGCGCCCGAGGTGTGGGCACTCATCCAGGAGCGCCAGCTGCCCGTGCTCGGCATCTGCTACGGCCTGCAGGAGTTCGCCTTCACCTTCAACGGCAAGGTCGCGCCGTCGCAGCGCCGCGAGTACGGCAAGGCCATCGTCACGCGCAAGGTGGACGTGGACTCGGGCGGGCTCTTCGATGGCCTGCCCGAGAGCTTCCAGATGTGGATGAGCCACGGCGACAAGCTGCACGCGCGGCCCGACGGCTTCGTGGACGTGGCCGTGACCGAGAACTCGGAGCACGCGGCCATCGTCAACGTGGCCAAGAAGTTTTTCGGCATCCAGTTCCACCCGGAGGTGACCCACTCGCCGCTCGGCAAGGACATCCTGCGTAACTTCGTCGTCGGCATCTGCGGCTCGCCCACGGACTGGGACATGCGCTCCATCGCCGACTCCTTCATCGAGGAGGTGCGCCAGACGGTCGGCCCGGACGGCCACGTCATCGGCGCCGTCAGCGGCGGCGTCGACTCGTCCGTCGCCGCGGTGCTGCTGCAGCGCGCGCTGGGCGACCGCTTCCACGCCGTGATGATCGACAACGGCCTGCTGCGCCAGAACGAGGCGGTTGAGGTCGTCGAGCGGCTGCAGAAGAAGCTCGGCATCAACCTCAAGTGCATCGACGCGTCGGACCGCTTCCTGGCCGCGCTCGCGGGCGTCACGGAGCCCGAGACCAAGCGCAAGACGATCGGCAACCTCTTCATCGACATCTTCCAGGAGGAGGCCGCGCGCATCGGCCACCCGGTCGACTACCTGCTCCAGGGCACGCTGTACCCGGACGTGATCGAGAGCATCTCGTACAAGGGCCCGTCGGCGACCATCAAGACGCACCACAACGTGGGCGGCCTGCCGGAGACCATGCACCTGAAGCTCATCGAGCCTCTGCGCGAGCTGTTCAAGGACGAGGTGCGCGAGCTCGGCATGGCGCTCGGCATCGACGAGGAGAGCGTGTGGCGCCACCCGTTCCCGGGCCCGGGCCTCTCGATCCGTGTGCTGGGAGAGATCTCGCGCGAGGCGCTGGACACGCTGCGCCAGGCGGACGCCATCTTCCTCGAGGAGCTGCGCAACTCTGGCCACTACAAGACTACGGGCCAGGCGTTCTGCGTTCTGTTGCCCGTCAAGTCGGTGGGCGTCATGGGCGACGGCCGCACGTACGAGAAGGTGGTGGCCATCCGCGCCGTGAGCACGTCGGACTACATGACGGCCGACTGGTACCACATGCCGTACGAGGTGCTCGGCCGCATGTCGAACCGCATCATCAACGAGGTGCGCGGCGTCAACCGCGTCGTGTACGACATCTCGTCCAAGCCGCCGGCCACGATCGAGTGGGAATGAGCGACCGCGTGGCGTCGCGTCGTCCGTGGTGGCCATGATGGCGAGGAGCGTCGATCGGTCCATCGGTCGAGCCCCAGATGCAGCCGACGGACGTGTGTGTATTGAATAGACGAGGGAGGAGAAAGGCCTAGAAAAAGGAGAGAGAGAGAGAGACCAACAACATCGAGGCGAGTGAGCATCTCGAGCGTCAAGCCATTCTCTCTCTCGCCAGTTGAGCAAGCGCAGGTGAGACGGCGCCGCCTCGGTGGGAAAGGAGACTGAACCAGACGCCGCCTGCAGGCTGTGACTCGGGGTCCTTGAGGCGATCGATCGACGCAGAGCCACTGGCTCCGCGCGACGCCACGACGCCGTGGGAACATGAGCGGCACTCACAATCCATGCGGCGTGAGGTGCCATCACGTTCGTGGCGATGGGCATCTGGTTGTGCATCGCTCCTCCTAGGTGCGCATCTCTCCCCATTACGTTCGCATATTGACTGGAAGTTTGTATGTCAAACACCCCATTAAGTGCGCACGGCCGCGATTCTCCTGGCAGCTCCGGGGGAAATGCTCCGCGGAGAGAGACGGGCGAGCGCCAAGTCTCCACCTGCCGCGCCGCCCTCCATGGGCCCATTCCCGCCCGCGCAGCAGCCGTCGCAGCCCGTGGACGACGAGAAGGAAGCGCTGCTGACCGAGCCGTTCCTGGCCGCCGCGTCCCCTGCCCCCAGACCGAGCACGTTGATCCCCATGGGCGTCCGGCAGCTCGGCCCGCAGGGCGTCATCGTGCTGCTCTGCTGCATCAACTTGCTCAACTACGTGGACCGCGGGATCATCCCGGGCGCGCCAGAGAAGTTCGACACGTTCATCTCGTCCACGCTCGGCGTGAGCGTGCTGCAGCAGTCGGTCTACTTCGGGCTGCTCACCTCGGCCTTCATCGCCAGCTACTCGGTCTTCTCCATGGTCTTCGGCTACCTGTCGCTCTCGCACCGCCCATTCCGGATCATCGCCGTCGGCATGTCCATCTGGGTCATCGCCGTCGTCATCTGCGGCGTCGCGCAGGCCGCGGACAGCTATTACGTGCTCATCGTTGGCCGCGTCATCAGCGGCGTGGGCGAGGCCTCGTTCCAGTGCACGGCCACGCCCTTCATCAACCGCCACGCACCCCCAGCGCGGCGCGCACTCTACCTGGGCATCTACCTGGCGTCAATCACGGTCGGCACGGCCATCGGCTACATCTACGGCTCGCTGTTCGCCAACTCGAGCTTCGGCTGGGCTGGCGCGTACTACTTCGAGGGGATCCTCATGACATGTCTCGTGATCGCGAGCCAGGTCTACGTGCCCGCGGAGCTCAACCAGGTGCCGAGCGAGCCGACAGACAAGCTCGACGACAAGTCCGGCGTGGTGGTGGTCGACACGCCCGGCGAGGTGCTGAGCACGCGCGGTGACACGACGGCGTTCCTGGACGCGGACGCTGCGTCTCCGATGGCGATGTCGACGGCCGGCAAGGCCGACAAGAGCCCCTCGTTCTTCAGCACGTGGTGGGAGATCTTCAGCAACGTGCCGTTCCTGTTCGTGATCCTGGGCCACTCAGCGTACACGTTCTCGCTCGCGGCGCTGAGCACCTTCAGCCCCGCCATCTTCCTTGGCCTGGGGCTCTTCACCGATGAGACGACCGTCTCGCTGCTCTTTGGCGGCCTCGTCGCCGTCACAGGCACGATCGGCACGCCCGTCGGCGGCATCATCGTCGACAAGCTGAGCAAGCGGGACGGTCACGGCTCGAGCGACCGGCGGTGTGTCCTGGCGGTCGCGTCGCTCTTCTACTACATGACTGGTGCCGTGGTGCTGGGGCTCATCATGGTGGCGCTGACGGGCCACAAGGCGGTCTTCCTGCTCTTCCTGACCGCCTGCCTGTTCTGCATGTGCGCGCTGTCGGTGCCCGAGACCATCGCCGTGCTGGAGCTCTTCCCCGAGTCGCGGCGGTCCATGGCCATCTCGGCCAACACGCTCGTCATCCACGCGCTCGGAGACGTGCCATCACCGATCATCCTGGGAGCGCTTAAGGACGCGTGGGCTCCGCACTGCGGGACGGTGGAGATCGACGGTGAGGCGCACTTGAATCCGG
>JAADYH010000669.1:0-16230 GCA_023338125.1 Phytopythium aichiense | reverse complement strand
TGGAACCGCTCAAGAGGGTTGTTAGTGCGTGCAACAAGATCGTTCCTGAGCCCATGCACATTCCACTCCAAAACGTTGTAGCGATTGAGCCAAGTCGACCGGAAGTACCGCCAAAATCGTCGCCATTTCTCGGTACTGTAAGTTGTCTTGGTCTCGGCGCAGACAGATTGGATCCTCTTTTAGACCCATTTGATGCCTTGCCGAGGCACCATCTCTGGTTCAATGACAGTCAACAAGTCGAGCACGCCACGAGCCATCACGATGCTCGCCTCCTTGTCAGGAATGCGGTACGCTTTCATTTGCCGCTTGATCACTTGCTTAAAATGTAAGGGTCAGCCGACAATTTCTGAGTTTTCAAATTGCGTTTGAGCTGCCATGATCAGGGCCAGCTCGAAGTCGCAAACGATCTCGCTCGGGTCGAGCTTCTCGCTAGTGTCGCGGAAAATCAGCTCGAGGATGTCAAAATACATGTCGCCGGTCTTCGCCGTGCGCAGCACAAAGTACACCGGAATGAACAGCTCTCGCGCTCGGTCGTGCACCATTAGAACCATGCACTGGGTGAACTCCGGTGGAACGCACCGAAAGGTGCCATCTATGAGCATCGTCACGCTGTTGTACATGAGCAACTCCCGCAACTCAGGATGGGCCTAGCCAATGATACGGTCGGGTGGCTTTGATGGATCCCCGCGTGGACGCGATACATGAAGCTGGAAGAAGCTCAGGTTCTTGCCTTCAACCATAGAGAGAGGTGGCACCTCGATGACTCCAAGCAGATGCCCGCCGTAGTGCTTGCGGCGAACTCGATACACCCGACTAGTAACTTGCTCTTCCGTTAGGCCTTGCCGGATAGTGTCATCGTCATCACGATAGAAGACGGCGCTCACTTCCGCCCATATCTGCTGCACGGGTGTGGACAGGTCATTGATCGCCATTACATCGACCATGTCCTGCATTTCCCGAGTCACGTTCATGATTCCAGCGGCTTCAGCGACGCGACTATCGCATGTGTGCTCATTCTTGATTTCATACTCGCTCGCATTGGGCTTGATGTACAACTTGGCGGTGCAGCGAGTGGGTCGGTAGACGCTGAATCTAAATGACATCATCTTCGATGAGACGCCTGTGCGTGTATATCTGTATCCGCGGTGAATGATGACTGTTGTGGCATCTCTACGCGTTTGCTTCTTCTTGGTCGTTTTTGCCGTTGTCGATTTGGCGGGACGTGCCGTCAGAACATTGGAGGGAGCATCGGCCGGCTGGCGCGCCATCGTTGTGGTTGTTCGTGCAAGTGTCAAATCAATAGTGAGCACGGCAAAGTACAAGAGCCATCGACCTGCGTATCGGAGTTGAGTGAGCGTATGAGGTCAAACTAGCTGCTTGCGACTATGCTACTACTTGAGATTGTGTGGGTGGTGTGCGACTGTGCTCCTGGCGTGTCGGATTTGAGTGAACGCATGAGATCGAACGAGCTACTTGCGACTATGTTGCTGCTTTTGGGATTGTGAATGGGTGGTGTCAGTTGCATCTATTTTCAACGACTGAGATTGTGCACCTTCGGCTCCCACTTGCTCACAAAGGGCCAAGACGCGTGGCGTGAGCCAGCCTGCTGCGTGAGCAGCGCTGTCCATTATGCATTCGATGGATTCATGAGAGCGCGCCGATTGCTGTTCGGAAAGATCGCATGGCATTCACCTGGCCGATGGCAAGACCCAAATTGATGACCACGGGAAAACAAGACCAACTGCTTGGTCAGACCCGAGCGTGACCTGACCCGAATATGACCCGTTGAAAAATCTTCTCACTTGAACGATACGCGGCGGGCCGCCACTGTCACTGGCACCACAAGCGGCGACTCGGCAGTCCGTTCTGCGGCGCAATCTGCAAGCTGGTCGGCAGGTGCGCCTCGCAGCTGCTGTCTGCACACGCACGACACGCACGCAGCACATCGACACTTAAACCACAATCGTCCGCAGTATTTGAGTGTCAACTCACCTCCGACGGGGATTGACTCGAATGTCACGACCACCACCCTGCGGCTTGCTCGGTTCACCATGACTTCGAACCGGCAATTGGGGACGCACAAATGGTTCAGGAACCGGCAGAGTCTGCCAAATCGACTGGCATCCACGTAGACGTGGTCTCGTGCAGCACTCGCCTCTGCAACCTCGAACCCTAATTCGGCGCGGCGCAATCTCCTGCATGTACGTGGGTCCGTTGCGCATCACACCGCAATACTCGCCGACCGCAGTCTCGGGAGGTAGCTGAACGGTTGTCGCCACGCCCAGCCCAGTATGCGTCGGGATCAGCTACAGACAGTCGTGCTCCTCCAAGCGGTTGCCCCACAAGATGCGAACGGCGCAGTTGGAGGGGTTGCAGAAGACGCCAGCCGACGCATTCTCGCTCTTGTCTCGCAGGCAAGCATCGCTGCACGAGCATCGCCCGAGGTCTCCAAGCTCCTCGCGGAACTCAACGCCGTCAGGATTAATATACTCGCGCAAGCGCCCGACGTCACGGGGCCACAGCGTCACGATCGGCTCACTGAACGACTCAGCATCGCTGTCATTCAACACGATGACTTCCTGCTAGGTCGGCATCGCGCGCGTGGTCTGCTTGGCCTGGCGGTTGGACTCCCGGCGGCTGGACTCGTCCCGTTCCCCCGCGCGCGCCGCCGGCACCTGTCAAATCGAAAGCAGCAGCTGCCGGCGGTGGACCATCGTTGCACGAACGCCGACGCGAAGTGCCTCGCTGGCACTACCACGACCGACCCGAGTTGACCACGTCGCGGGCACTCAAGTGGTGAATGTCAAGAATGGGCGACAATGCGCAACCCCTGCAGTGCTCGTTGTCGCACTGACCCTTGATGCGAGAATTAAGCAACAGGCTTAACGAGTGACTGCAACGCGTCGGGCGCTCGGCAGGCAGCACATTCGCCAACGAGCACCAACGATGATACAGCTCCACCGACTGCGCGGGCAACTTGACGTGCAAGAGAGAGTCTTCACGACGGTGTGCGGGCTGGTCGACTTCGTGTCCTCGCTCGGCCCGACACGCGGCAACACTTGCGCAGTGGGCTTGTGCCTCTTGCGCGGCGAGTACTTCTCCACTGGTGTGTACACGCCGCCACGGACGCGTCTTATTACGCACAGGACTCACCACCTTGCTCGCCACGCCAGAGCGCTAGAGCGGAACGCAACTCGAGTTCATCGACGTGGAATCGGCCGGGTCGTTCGACGAAGTGCGAAAGATGCTGGAGGCGATGCCGCTGAGCATCGTCGGCAGCGAGATCTGACGGCTGACTATGTGGGAGCGCAGCGACCTTTCGCTCTTCACGCCAGGTATGATGCGAAGCGAACCTTCGTCACCGCGATGGCTCGCCGGGCGATCTGACGCGTTGGTGGCTACTACAGGAACGGGCAATGAGATATGGCACATCTTCATCTCCAATCTGTACAACGGCATGCCGCAGTCGTCTGCAACGCGCGCGTGCGTCGAAGACCGCACTGCACATGCCGCTGCCGACGTGACCAGTGGCGCTTCGGACGCGCCGCGCTCGCAGCCTCCGACGCAGGCAACGCCCAAGCCAGCACGACGCGCAGCAGGCTCCACAAGAGCATGGGGCGGCTCAGGCATCCAGCACGAACGCTGTCGCCGTCGCTGACGATACGCAACAAAGCGCCGAAACCGACGCCACAGCAGAATCGCCGACTCGTCAACACCGCCAAGCTCTCCGATTCGCGCAGGGCAAGGCCCAAGCAGACCCGAAGCGATCGGGCCTCCAGAGCAACTCGTCGTTGGCCCTGTCCATCGAGCAACAAGAACGCCAGTCCTCCTCGGACGAGGAGCCGCTTGCCAAGCGCACGCGCATGGTCAAGCAGGCGTCAGGACCGACTGCGGGTACTTCCACCTCGTCACCAACAGCGTAAGCGTGCGGAACGCGCACAGGATTCGCCCAGCTTCGCGCAGAGTGAGTGAACGCCAGAGCAACACAGCAGACAGGAGCATGGACACGTTCAAAGCGCGCGTTAATAATGGGCAGCAGCCAATTGGTCGGCGTTATATCAACGTTGTAATGCATTCAAATCCACGCGTCTATGACTAGCACTGACGCCTTCACTTGCCCATGCTTTTCAATCAGCGCAGAATAGCTACACCACTCGCTTCGTCGCCGCCGCCACTTCAACACTTCACACAACCGCAACGCCACTTCGACATGCACAAACCCAAGCAAATCCAACACGTAGAATTTAGTCATATTTTTCATAAACGCAAGCACAATTCCTGACATTTTATGCAAGTCCAAATTAATTGAAATATACAAAAAAAAAAAAACAGACAAAAAGATGTCAGACAATTCGAGGTCACATGGCTGGGGTTCCCCCAGTCTAACGAGAGCCGAAACTGACATGGTCACCAATATGGTGTAGTGCACATTACTATACTGTAATCTGAGTGGCAACACGGTTACCGCATTCAAAAAAAAAGCAAACGAGTCGAGCAACTTTCATAATCCAATACACATGTACTTTTTTTTTTCAAGGCGAGATTTTCAGTTCCCAGATACAGTACATCCTGCACGGTCTAAATTAAAGAGATATCTCAACCAAAATAGAATTATGGTATTTTTGGCAAGACTGATTTGTGACCAATCTGTCTAAATCGATTATGGAGGATACGAAACCCGAAATATGAAGAAACCGTCGTTTCGAATCATTGCCAAAACACATTTAAAAATACGCCATCGTGTTTTTATTATGTGACGTGAGACATTGTGCTTTTGTCGGAACTTTTCGGCACTTCATGTGCGCGGGTTGCAAGTCATTCCTCGGTTTCCATTCCTGCACCTTCTCTCCACCGCCGACACCACCTCACCAAATGGGCATGCGATTTTCACTCATGTCACACAGCAATCTCACCCTGGCGTATCCTTTCATTGCCAGAGCTGCTCAACACTACTGCCGTTGCAACTGAAATGCCAAGTGAACCCACGGTTGTCGTTGTTTCTGGCTAGATGCCTGAGCAAACCCACGTCGTTGTGGCAGCAGGTCAGACAAAATCAAGTGCTGACGTTGCGACTGATGATCGTACTGGACCAAGTGGTGGCGCTGCAGCTGACCCTCAATGTGGGCCAATTGCTGAAGCTGCGACTGATGATCCACCTAGGCCAAGTGGTGTCACTGCAACTGATCCTCTTGGCGGGCGAATTGACGACACCGCGGCTGGTGATCAACCTGGTTCACCATGCCGCCGCTCAGCCCAAGACAGAAGCACGCGAAGAAATTCCGCCGTCGCCTCGACGGCTCTTATTGGCGGTTACGCCTGAACTACGAGCTGCCATCGTCTGCCTCGCGCGAGGACGCGCCCCGTCGCCAAGGAGGGCTGTTTACAGCGATTGGCCGAGGCCAAACGTCGGACCGGTTCAACATCGAGAAGATATACGCCAAAAAAAAGGTCCAACGATGACGCCTTCACTTCCCAATTCGCCGGGTCCAGCTCGAGTCCAGCCAAGAGTCGCCGGATCTTGACAGAGCAGCGAGGAAGAACCAGCAAGTGCGAAGAGTTGCATACAACAAGTAAGTGTGCGCGACCAGTCGCGGCAAGCGAAGTCGGGCATGGGACCAACGACGCCGGGCGATAAGCGGGCGTCAGCACCGGATGCTCCTATGTCAACCGCTGCCGATGAAGGCGAGTTCATGACGGTACAGCGCAAGAAGAACAGGACGAAGAGCGGACCGAAAGGAGATTTGGGCAAAGCGCGTGAAGCCGAAGGCAGCCCACGCAGAGCTGGCGACAGCCCGCGCCGCGCAGGAGGTAATCCGCGTAGTGATGGAGCAAGCCCGCGCAGAGGAGGTGACCGACCGCGCAGAGCGGGAAGTAGCTCGCGCGGCCAACGAGGCACCGGCCAAGGTGGAGCGCAGAAGCTTAGCAAGCGAGACGCTCGAGTCAAAGGGAGCCAAGTCAACGCACCGAGGGCGGAGCAGCTGCAGCCTACGGTGTCGCGCGGACATCACCAAAATGCCGGCAAGTTTGGACAAGAGAGTGGTGGGCGAGAGGATGGCTCTGGACACAAGACTTTCGGCCTGCTCCACGGCTATGTGAGGAACGACGCTTCCAACGAGCACGTGTGCAACCTCGTCGCACGTCTTGGCCATTACGCGACCGAGCGACGACGCAAGAACCACCTCGCAAAGCTTCGGAAACAAGATATGAGCGAGGAGCACATAGAGGAGACCATGAAGGCCTGGTCGGACAAGAAGACTCTCCCGTCGGACCAGGAATCACCGATGTCGCGACAGATCTGGGATCTCCAGAGTAAAGTCGATCAAGCGCAGCTGTCCAAGGTCATCAAGGTCTGGCTGACGGATGAGATGGTGACGCAACGCGAGATGGAAAAGCGTTTGTGTGACTGCGACTTCATCAACCTACCAGCGCTGGACGTCATTCTGCCCGTCAGCTACAGCACGCGAGTGCCGACGATCTTCACTAGCTACCGGTCGGCGGTGCAGGGAGGCTATGCGACGGAAGCGGAAGACGGCACGTCCTCTCGTCGTGAGACGGAGCGGCGCACGGCCTTGCTAGCGCTCTGCGAAGCGCCGGCGGTACCACTCGACATTCCGCGAGCGATGACGATGGATGAAAAGGAAGCGGTGGACATGATCCTCGACCGGAAGCTGGAGGTCGCGAGGGAGCCCAACTTCTTGGTCCAAGTCCTGACTAGCGACGACCTGGCGACTTTCACCGAGCTGGTTCGCCAACAGGACAGCAAGCTGCACGCCCATCTGCTCCCTGGACAACAACTTCGGGGCGAGCTCGGCAGCAACGTCCTCATGAGTATGGTGAGAGTAGACGGAGCGGCAGCGGCAGAGCAGGTCAAGCAAGTAGCAAAGTTCAAGGCTGATGTGAGACGCGCGACGTACGATGCCAAGAAGAGGGTCTTGGTATTCTCATTCCCCAGTTTGGCATTGGCGGCCAAGTGGGCAGGGTGGCAGACGCCATTCAACCAGCGACTGTTGCCGCTGGTAGACTATGCCGCTTTAGCCCGGATGCCAGATGCTACGCGCCCAGTTTCGAGGCTTGAAGTCTTTCGCTTCCAAATGCTAATCAAGGCAGGCGAGTTGACTCCTGGCGAAGCATGCGGACTGGTCCGAACGTGGCTTGGGGTAGAGGTGGTCTACCTACGTCACCCAGGGCCTGACGTAAGCTATGACACCACCAAGGCTTTCGACGTACTCATCAGATGTGAGGAGTGCCCGGACGAACTTGCCAACATCACAGAGGTTCACTACGGCGACGCAGTCGTTGTCTTCCATCTGAGCGACATCTACCCTTTCGTGCCATGCGGAGCCTGCAAGTCCCGGCTGCACTCGCGGAAGAGGTGCCCGCTGACTGCGGTCAAGGCGTCTGTGGAGGCTTCCACGCCCACGGAACGTCTCACGCGAGAGGATCAGGACGACTCCGTCGACCCGACACAGATGTGGGAGCATCGCAAGGCCAAGCTGCTGGACATCCTCAAGCAGAAGGCCCCTGGACCTCCCTTTGGACCTGTAACTGGTGATGACAAGGAAGACCCAGGTGAGGAGACCGCCCAAGACGAAGATGTGAGCATGGAGGAAGCAGACGAGGGCCTACCGCCCGCCACCTGTCCCTCGGTCGCGGCAAATGGCCAGGCGCAAACGGCTGCGGTGGCGGAGGCCTCGGATCGAAGTGAAGAGCCAGCTGGAGGAGACGACCAGCAGCCAATTCAGGCGCAGCTCGAATCCGCCACGCCAACGGAGCCGGCACCAGGGTCGGGTGTGCCCGTCTCGGAAGCAGCAGGGCCCGCTCGCCTCGCTTCGACCAACGAGAACGTCGGCACAGCACCGAAGCCATCACTGGAAGCAGCAAATGAGCCTAGCCAGTCCAGGACCGCATTGGACCAAGGAGAATATCCGA
Source organism: Phytopythium aichiense (assembly GCA_023338125.1). Classification (NCBI taxonomy): domain Eukaryota; phylum Oomycota; class Peronosporomycetes; order Pythiales; family Pythiaceae; genus Phytopythium; species Phytopythium aichiense. The sequence goes on along the minus strand of JAADYH010000669.1, from coordinate 8,301 downwards.
CTCCAGTATTGGCGCTGAGTAGCGTAGCCACGCCTAATGAAAGGCCATCGGAGCGGAGCGAGCCAACAGTCCCGGCTGCCGCCCAACCAGTAGCACCCAAGACAGGCGCCACTGCAGAAGACGGATCGGCGACTCCCAGTGCCGGGGCAGCAACGAAGCAGATCGAAGCTCGGAGTACAGAAGAGACTCACCATGAATCCAAGACGGCGACGGCAGATGAAGACATGAAGGCGGCTCCTGCGACTGTGCAGCGCGTTCCTAAGCGCCACATGTCTAAGACTCTCAGCTACTGCGAACAGCAAAGCGCCAAGATGAAGGCCTTCTTCGAAGGGCGGGAGGCAAGCGACGCCATACTCAGGTCCCCCAAGATGCAAAAGCAGACGTCGGACCAGCCAGGAAGCCCACTTTCTGTGTCGGAGGAGCACACGCCTCAGCCTGCCTGCCAGGTTTCTGACATGCCGGACCAAGCTGCATCAGCTGGGTCCCGCAAAAGGCAAGGCACGGCTAAGGTATCAGATGATGCATCGCAGATCCGACCGGCATCGCAGGACGAGCAGGCTGGCCACGAGGTACCGGCGGAGGAGGAAGGCAAGCCTCAGGAGCACAGCGGCAGGAGCGCGGAGTCGGTGCGAACAGAGAGCACCGAGAAAGCCTCAGTCGGCACAGATGGGCCTAGACGCAGTCCGAAGCGCCAGATGCAGCGGTCCCTGAGCAAGACTGTAGAACGGGACGCGATGTCGGAGTCTGGCAGCGTGGCGAAGGTCAACGTGCCCGCTGCACGGGCACACAAGCTCCGCAAACAGCACGCTATTGTGAACACGGCGGAAGCGCGGTCCCTGGGCGAGAAACTGCGGCTCCACTTCGCACGGCACCAGAAGCGCGAGGCAGCCGAGCTGCTGCGCGCAAGGGGACACGGAACGAAGAGCGCGTATTTTCCGCCTCACCAGGTCGAGAACATCGCAGCTACCGAGGTCATCCCGTTAGACGTGTTCACCCAAGTGGACATCGATGCTGCAGTGGGTCAGCCAGCTCCCACCTCCTCGGCCAACGGTCTCACAGCATCCGAGGTCCCAGAGGCGATTAACATGGAGAATAGTGTGGCGTCGTCCACAGGAGACGAGGACCTGCGCAGCGCATGTGAGACAGCGGACACCTGGGACGACATGGACATGACTGGCCGACCAGACTCGGAGAATGCGGTCATGAAAGCAGCCACTGCCCCAGACGAGCTCGCGTTAGACCCGGTCATGAGCGCGGAAACCTCTAGCCAAAGCTCAGAATCCAGCGACGCAGAGATACTAGCTGTGGCTTCGGGCAGAGACCCAGGTCAGCCTATGGATGTGTGGACCAGGGTCCTTGGCCTTTCCGTTACGAACGTCGCGGCCAACGGTCATTGTGGGTGGCTTGCATTCTTCGCGGCCTACAACAATGTGGAAGGCGGTTACCTGCGAATGAACTCCGAAGTGATCGCGGAGGCCAACCTTCTGAAGCGCAAGGTGCTCAACTTGATGCTGGCGAAAGCTGAGGACGTCGAACGCATAGGCAAGCTGAATCTGTCAGAGCTGACGCGCTTTATCCCGTCTCGCCCAAAGACAGATCCGACGAAAGAACAGCTATGGCAGACTCTCATCATGCACACGGCGGCGCAGCGACAGACGAGTGTGAGCGGCACCCTCTTTCGCCCAGACTGGGTGCGATGTGAACACTTGGAGGCCATGTCAATGCTCATAAGAGAACCGATCTTCGTGATCGACTGGTACTCAGACGCCAGGACCTTTGTCCAGATGTATGCGTACAAGAACGTCAAGTCTCCTGGAGGCGAGGATGTGGAAATGGGCATCATGCGACAGTTGCCATCAGCCGGGGTGGCAGAGATGTTCAGGCGTTTCCGACATTCGGACGTACTTCCACTGGTGCTGATCCTGCGCCATGACCCGAAGGGCAATCACTATCAAGCGTGTGTGTATCCTCAACACCGACACGACGATTTCAGGGCGCGGGAGGAGGAACTCGCGGTGGTCCGGAACGCGGTCATGGCCAGCGTGGGGTTGGAAGCGCTAGGTCTGGACGGCTATGATATCCCGAACCTGGAACGGGCTGCCCAACGCATCAAAGCCGAAGCGGGGGTTGGGCTCCCAAGCTCCAGACCGGCGCCTGCTGATGACGAAGAGAGTGACGATGACCCGCCAACCGATGACATGGTGCGCCCGGGTCCGGAAATGGAGCCGCCCAAGGTGGCACCGCGCGACTATATCGCTCTATTGCGGGACCCTTGTTCAACCAAGCAGGCGACACGCGGCAAATCCCTGCTGGGTAGATTATGGCTGGCAAACCAGCGTGCCTTTCTCACCTGGTTGCGGGAATTCTCCCCGGAAAGTACTCAGCTCAAGGCCATAAAGAACTCGACATCGCTGTACGAGCTGGGCGACCTGATCTTCAAGAAGCCCGAAATGGCCCGTTGTGTCCTCGGGAGGCTACCGTTCCCAGAGCTACTGCTGCGGGACGCTTCGACCTCGTCTATCAAGCGCTGGGGGCGTCTGGAGGCGTGCAACTTGCAACTGCAGACTCTGCAGGATGCTCTCCACCGAGCAAAGACGGACTCAACTCTGGCACAGTGGATTGAGCGGTGGATCAGCGCCGTCGGAAGCTGCGACGAGGAGGCGGCCATGGCACTTGCTGGCCAGAGCGAACGGTGGGCTGAGCTGTTGAAGCGGGCACCAGGCACAACCGACCGCTCCAAGCCAAAGGAGATGGACGCACACGAGTGGGCCGTACTACACATCCTCCCTCATGTGTATACGGACTGGTACTCCACGCAACTGGCCGCTCTCGGTTCCGAGTCCAGAGCCTTGTGGCGAGAGGTGGATCAAGCAGTGACCGTGGTGGCTCGGGCAGGTGCGGCAGGCGACTGGACGGGGCTATTCGACTTACGCAGCACGTCCAAGGCGAGACGCACCGTAGCAGTGCTGGCAGGGAGCCACCGAGGCCGTCGACGGCCAGCGGCTTCAGCAGCCACGGGCGTGCTTCCTGCGCAGGCCGATCGATATCCATCCGGGGACAGCCAGGCCTCGAGCCTCCCTGGGGGCTTGGAGCCGAGTCGCTCCTAAGGGCCCTAGTGCCCGCAACGAGCCTCGAGACCATAGAGTCACTCTCGAGGCTTTCTTCGCCCGAGTCTCGCCGGAAGAGCACGCCCGCAACACGCGGCGAGCTTTCCGACGGCAGGACAGAAGGGCAAGACGACTCTGCACGGAGGGGAGTCATCGTCATGCGACGCAACCTTCTCGACTCGAACAGGACGAGGTAACACTCGGCCTGGCCACGTACAACGTACGAGGCCTGGCGCAGGACATCGGCCGGCTCGCTGAGAGACTGGCGGTTTTCAAGAGCCATCAGGCGGCCGGGCTGCGTGACCTCGTCCTTCTCCAAGAGACGCACCTCACCGAAGAGCAATTCGAATTGGGGTCCAAGGCTCACTGTGCGGTGTGGGGCTTTCGCCATGATGGTCCGGCGCTATCCTTATGGAGCCCGGCCCATGGACGCAGCGGTGGCGTGGCCATACTTGTCAACCCGTACGGCAAAGTCACTGAGCTCAAACCGTGGCGGCAGGAGGTGTGGACCGTCCACTCCATGTTCGTGACATGCCTCATGGCGGGCACGCGGTTTCTGGTGGCCAATGTGTATGGACCTTCACACCCACAAGAGCGGAAGGCATTCTTCCGCGATCTATCGTCGCTTGACCTTCCGGGCGACCACCTCCTTCTGGTTGGCGGCGACTTCAACTGTGTTTTGGACCAAGATGTCGATCGACTAGGTGGGGCCGGGGCCAGAGAGACCGGAGCGGTGGAGCTTCAAGCCCTTGTGGAGCGACATGGCTTAGTGGACATGGGGGTTGCCTACCATCCGGACGCCCGCACGCTGAAGGAGCTGCAGACGTACGCGGCGGCTCATCACACGTACCACTACAAGAGGCAGGATGGAACAGGAGCCTCGAGCAGACTTGATCGGTGGTACATGGGCCCCAGGGCGATCCAATGGTGCAGACTGCTAGAGACCGAGGTCGGACCAGTGCCCTCGGATCACCTGGGAGTGCTTCTCCATCTTCAGCAGCCGGGAAACAAGATGCGGATCAAGAAGCGGCACATTCTCTACCCACCACCATTTTGCGCTCGCGCTGCCACGAACAGCTTGATGACGGAACGACTTGTGGCGCTGCGCGCCACCATGGAAGAGGACAAAGCCAACGGAAGAGACTTCCTCGCCCGCTGGGATGACTTTAAGGCCAGTATCGTCAAGGACACAGCCGCCCTCATCACGGCAGTGAGACGGCGGACCACACGAGGCTTCCGTAAGCGCATGCGGCGGCTCGCGCAGCGCCTGGCGCGGCCTGAGAACGACTTCCAACACCGCACACAGATCACTGCTGAGATTCAGGAACTGCGTGCGCAGCAGTCCGCACTCAAGGCGCGGGCGCTGATGGACAGACACACTCTAGGAGCCGACGCGTCAACACGGCTTTTTTTCCAACGCGTTAGCACCAAGTACGCGGACAACAGCGTCCCAGCGCTCAGCACTGCAGGCCTCGACGCTTCGATAAACCCCGGCGACAAGGCGACGGTGTTGGCGGAGAGCTGGCGCCCAATCCTCAACAAAGCCCCTGCAGAACCCGGCGAAGTGAAGGCTTACGTCCAACAGTACGCGCATCGATGGCCACAGGGGCGTTGTGATGATCTCGACAATGATATTTGCCTCGACGAGGTCGTCCAGGCCACCCGAGACTGCAAGCGAGGGAAGGCCTGCGGCCCCGACCGGCTCAGCAACGATTGGTACAAGGACTTCGAGACGCTCCTGGCGCCCATCCTCGTCATGCTTTTCAACGAGTGTTATGCAACCGGCAGGGTCCCGGTCAGCTTCCAAGACGCTTTCATCTTCTGCCTCAAGAAGGGCGGCGACGCGTCCAACCCTCTCAACTACCGCCCCATAGCGCTGCTCAACACCGACTACAAGCTGTACGCACGCATTTTCGCCACACGACTCAGCAGGCACGTGGGCGACCTCGTTTACGGCACGCAGCACGGCTTCGTTCCCGGGAAATCCATCCACACGGCGATCGACCTCTTCGAGGCGGCCAAAGATGTGTGCGTGAAGGACATCTTCTACGCCAATGCCCAAGTCCTGTTCCTCGACTTCGCGAAAGCGTACGACTCACTGGATAGAGGGTATCTGCATCTGGTACTGGAGGCCAAGGGCCTGCCTCCGAGGTTCCGGGCGATGATTGCCGCCACGCACTCTGAGACGAGAGCGATCTTCCTCGCCAATGGCTCCCAGTCCGCCCCGATTCCCGTGACCAGCGGCATCAGGCAGGGCTGCCCGCTTGCACCACAGATCTTCGTGATTGCGGTTGACCTCCTTTACGACGCCATCGAGTCGGACGAGCGGATACGGGGAGTTTCGCTGCCGGGACCTGACGGACCAATTGACCTCAACGTGGCCGGCTACGCAGATGACACGGCGCCGTATCTCGAGCACTGGAACATGCAGCCGGCGGCGTTGGCAATCACGGCGGTCTTCTCCTCGCACTCCGGCCTCGACGTCAACGTCAATAAGTCAATGGCCATCGATTTGGGTACCGAGCCTGCACCAGACGAGGGGCTGGAGGTGGCGTCAGTCGCCAACTGTCGCTATTTGGGCCACACAGCCGGGCGTGGACGGACGGAGGAGATGGCCTGGTCAAAGGCGTTCAAGGCTCTAGCCACGAGCCTCGCGCTTGCCGAGCAAAAAACCAACGCGGTCGCAGATCGGGCGTGCATTGCATCGGCCATTGTGATGTCCAAGCTCAGGTTCGTTGGAAGGCACGCATGGCCGGCCATGACAGCGGTCAAAGAGGGCATGCGAAGGGTAAAAAATTTCGTGTGGCGCTCATCCTTCTCGGACCCAGGCTCGCAATCCGTACGAGGCTGGATCGGCACGGACGTTGCAGAGCTCCCATGGGCAGACGGAGGCTTAGCTGTCCCAAACCTCGAGGTCGAGCTGCAATGTATGAGCGCGGCGGCTGTGGCGAGGTGGTGTGCGTCTGGGGATCCATGGGAGCGCGCAGCGGGCCACATCCTCCAGCGACGCGACGGGGATGACACAAGGTGGCTCACGCCGAGCCCGGCTGCCCTTGCACCTACGTCAATCCGGCCTACTCTATGGCTGACAGGCCTGCCCTGGGCGCGCCGAGCGTTGGCTACCAGTGACCCTCCGGAGGAGCTGTTGGCGAGAGGCGCCCTCAGGGGCAGACTGAGGCCCTCGCATGGAGTTGTGGCTCGCTGGAACCCATACGGACTACGCGCTGATTACACAAGCATCATGGACCGGGAGCTTCAATCGCGAATAGTAGCGACCAGATCGCGGATAGGCTCGCTGGCTCCGGGCGGCCTTCACAACCTCCAGCTGAAAGAGCTCAACCTGGTAGCCCGCGATGGGCAACCGGTCAGTGCTCGGAAGGCTTACAACCTGATCGCCTCGCCTTCAACGCTGCTAGGGCACGTTATGCTGATCACGCACGAAAGGCGCGGGGTCCTCATGGCGGTCAGCGTAGCTCACGAGATCCCGCTTTTTCCTCGCGCTGCCTTCCAGTTCCTTCAGCTACTGCACGACGTGGTGGCGGCGTACCCCGAGCTGCTGTTGCATCACGCGCACCCAAGCTGCATCCACATGCATCAGGCGACAGGAGACCCACATCATCTGCTCCATGCGGTTTACGGCCCAAGACCGACGGCAGTGCACGCGTGGGGATATCATGAGCGCCACATCGGGGGCCTGTCCGCCTGCGAGCAGGCCGCCAACTTGGCCAAGGTGCTGCGATTGCCTCCGGGAGGGGTCGTGGTATCGCAACACCCCGCTTTCAGCAAGATGCTCCCGCTTCGCGTCGGAGGGCGCCGACGGAGATTGGTGGCGCGTCGAATACGGTCTGCCGTGACCCATGCCAGACGGGCGAAAGCGCGTGCGAAAGTAGAGGAGGCTGCTGTCGTCAAGTGGCGGGCGGACGATGCCGGCATAGCTCGAGGCCTGGAGCGGCTGAGCTGGACCCGCATCAAGAAGCTGAGTGGCGTCACCCGCTACGCCCAGCAGACCCTCTTTAGAGCCAAGGCGCGGAAATTGTCGATGTGGAACCCGGATCAAGAGCGTGTGGGGTGTGTCGAAGCAGCGTGTGCCGGCTTGACCCCTACAGAGGCCACCATCGCTCACCTCCTCTGGCACTGCCCTGCGGCGGCTGCCTTCTGGAAGACGATGCTGACGGGGTGGCGGTGCCTCGGCATGACAGAGGACGGACCAGCGCTCGTGCTCTCCATCTTCAGTCTGAGGCTGGACGGCGTGCCACGAGGGCTCATGGAGGCCTACGACAATCGAAACAGGGAGGACGCTGGCAGAACCCCGGAGGAGGTCGCAGACCACATCCACGAGGTGTCCCAGGCGGCATGGGAGCGGGAGGTGGCCACCACCATACATTTCATCTGGTGTCGCAGGGTCACGATCATGCATCCTGACGGGTTCCCGGAAGGAGACGTCGTGTCGGCTGCTCGAGCGTTCACACACAGGCTGCGCGTGACAAGGTGGAGAGCGCACAGAGCGCGTCAACTCACAGTGGAGGGGTACGCGTTGTGGCGAGCTTCGGAGATCGTCACCGGAGCGCTTGCAGATGGTGCCGACCAGGTTCCTAGGCTCCTAACGACAGCAACGTCATTGACAACCCATCTCGCCTTTTTTGATGGGGGGTCTCGTGGCAACCCAGGCCCAGGCGGAGCTGGAGCGGTCATGGTCGCGCTGGATCAACAGGGGCAGGTGGACTCGGTGACATGGACGGGGTGCACGTCACTTGCTATGGCGACCACTACCAACAACACGGCGGAGATCCACGGCCTCCTCTTGGTGTTGCGGGCGGCGAGGGCGATGGCAGTTCGCGGGCTCCATGTAGTCGGTGACAGCCAGTTGATCCTGACCATGATGAAGCAGCGGAAGCCGCCGAAAAAACACGGGTTGCGGGCACTGTACACACGATGTCGCCGGCTCGCGGACCTGTGCCCTGTTGCGTCATGGACGCATCATTACAGGGCCAACAACAAGGCCGCTGACTCCCTCGCAAACATAGCGATGGACACCAAGGCCAGTCGCATGCTCAACAGCCCTACCGACGGCTGCATGCGGACCAGATTCCCTGGGGTTGCAGAACTGCTAGCAGCGGACGTGACCCATTGGGTATCCAATTACGAGGCCACCAGCTCCCACGGGTGGGATACCTCGGACGAGAGAGCACTCGTC
>JAADYH010000668.1:0-16231 GCA_023338125.1 Phytopythium aichiense | reverse complement strand
TCTTGGACCAAATCCTCGCCGCAGGGTTCCTTGCCGAGCACCAAATTGATCTTGTCCAGTTTCGCGGGGAGGCTGTTGCGCAGGGCATCGCACTTGTCCTCGAGCTTCTTCTGTCGATTGATCTCTTCGAGGAGCCCTTTGATGCCGTCGGTGAGTATGCTCAGCGCAGAGCCGCCTACCGTGTCCATCAGGTTCAGGGCCACCGCTTGGCCCACTTTGGTCGTCTTGCTTCTTGGCTTGCTGGAAGGTTGGAGAATGAACCGATCGCTAGCACCTCGCTCGCTACGGCACACCGCCGCGACTCGCAGCGGTCGTCAGTGACGCTGGATACGGAACCGTACAATTTGCATGGTGCAACTCCCACGTCCTTCCCACGGTGCCACGGTGAGGGGAGGGATTTGGTCCCATTAGACGTTTGCGATCCGAAGCGAGCGTGTTCAGTGAGCTCCGATGTACGACGGCGATGCACAGTGCATGCACTAGAGTGGCCCGCGGCTGGAGTGCCAGCACGTTGCTCCCGTATGAACGTCACTGTCGCTGAAAACCGAATAAACAGTTGTCGACGAAAGGGACCACACTACATCGCTTGTCGAGCTCGAAGCCGGAACCGCAGTCATGTTCTCAGACCGCAACAGGTTTGGAGAGTATCCGCTCACTCTGAACCGGCTCGAGTTTTGACAGTGGCTGGCTGTGCCATCACTGCTGCAGACGGAAGTGCAAGTCGTCCTGGCTTGAAGGAATCGCTCTCCATGGCAACCCAAGCGCTTCGTTCAACGAGCTCCTCTGGAGCGCCGTCCTCCTCTGCCACGCGAGCTTGCTGGGCGGGCCTTCGCATCGTCTTGCGCGGTCAATAGCGTTTGCTGCTGTAAATTGTTGTCTGCACTTGATCCTGTGGCTCAAGCACTCCCAGGACTCTTCAGCCCTTGTGTTTCTGGCATCGGCCCACTGCGCTGACACAGGAGATCAATGGCAAGGCGTATTGATGCAGGTACACCCCGACACGCCGATTTGTATTTCCGGTGCTTCTCTTCTGCTTGGGCTTCGCAATGGCATCCTCCTACACCGCGTCTAGATGTTAACGGCAGCACCTTCGTGTGCTCATTCCATCCACTTGATGGACCCAAAGATCAGGTTGCGCGACGGCAGCGACCCAGGCGACGGCACCAGCAGCACCAGTTTCCGGTCGGCCTCGCGAATCTCCTTGCTGCACGCATCCACCATGCCATCATAAACAACGTGTCAAATCTCTGAGCAACAAAAAGCAAGTGCGCCACCTCTAGCAAAAATCACTTACACGAACACGAAGCCCGCGACCGGCGCGGTGAGCAGCCACTGCTGCTCGGCTGCCGCCGCCGCGGCCGCCCCGTCCTGCTGACTCCGACGGACTGGGTGCGCGACGGCTACGATCGAGTGCGCGAGGTCCGACGTCTTGGGCAGCGGCACGACCTGCAGCCGCTCCATCTGCGCCTCGGTCTGGCCCACTGGAAGCATCACGTCCGACACCTTCATGTCTGCTCGCAGAGCGTGTAAAATTAGTGAACATGGTGAGGCAGTCACGACGAGAAGAGAGGCTTGCGCTACCTCGCACGGCGAAGAAGTCGACGTCGTCGAAGGACAGCTCGTTGATGCACGGCGACAGCGTGGGGATCGCCAGGTGGAGTGAGTTGGGGCCGTAGAAGTACTCACGGATTCGTCCGAGCCGCGCGGACGACCGCAGCTTGCTGTTGATCGGCACGACGCCGCCCGAGCGCGCGAGCTTGACAATCGACAGGTTGGTGTTGGTCTTGGTGTCCAGCGCGCTCTGGAGGCGGCTGTACAGCCGGTCCTGGCCGATCACGAGCACCACGTCGACCTCGAGCGCCTGGATGGCGAACACGAGCAGGTCGAAGCCGAGGCCGTCGACCCAGCCGCACGTGTTGACGACGCACCCCGAGGCGCTCACTGGGGTCCAGCAGCGAGGACCAGAACGCAACGTTAGAAGGTGATTCACCAACCGAGTCGCATGCAAACGCCGCTGTAAGTACCTTGCTCGTCGTTGGCCATGCGGCGCTTGATGGCGGCGGCGAGCTGCTGCACCTGCAGACGGAAGAGCTCGGCGTTGTCCGACAGCGACGTGTGGCCGTAGAAGTACGCCAGCGGGTTGGTCAGCACGAAGGTTTCCTGTCCGCAAGCAGAGCGTCCATACACACACACGATCAGTACGGGGGGAACCAAGCAGCGCCAGCACTCGGGACGCTTGTACCTCAACGCTGATGCAGTTCATGTCGAGCGGCGAGGCGGCGATGGTGCCGGGCACGCTGAGGCAGCCCTGCGTGACGTCCAGGTCGACGAGTGTGGGCTTCTCGCCCAGACGCAGCGCGTAGTTGGTGAGCATCTGCGCGAGCGTCGACTTGCCGCTGTCGGGCGGGCCGCAGACGAGCACGCGCGGGCCGGCGGCGTGCTTGGCGGCCGCGAGCTCGCGCCGGCGCTGCAGCTGCGAGTGCACGTTCAGGTAGCTGTTCATGGGCGTCTCGTCCGAGGTGTAGGCGACGTCGGGAGCGCCCGCGACCTGCAGCGAGCAGCCGTACCAGGTGAAGATGGCGAGCTTGCGGTCGCGGAAGACGTACTCGCAGTCGATGGCCAGCTCCACGCCGAACAGCTCGGCCGACCCGCTCTTGAGCCGGATGCGCAGCTCCGCCGCCGCCGACACCTCCGCCCGGTACTCGCACTCGCGCGCCAGCTCCACCGTCTCGACCGCCGCCGCCATGCTCGCCGTCCTGCTGTCCCTTCCTTCCCTTGCTTCCGCTTGTGTTGGTTGTCTTGTGGCTCGCGTCGCGGGTTTCCAATGGCGGGTTCACTCACCAGACTCAGCGGGTTCAAAACCCGCTCTGTTTGTATTGTGAAATGTAATCAACGGGTTTCAACCCACGGTAACGAGGTCGGCCCACCCGCCCGCCCGCGAGAGGTTTCCGCACAGACCGCGGTCGGAAAGTGCGCGGATGGACATGGAGGAGGCGGAGGCCCCGCGGCGCGTGGGCGTCAAGCGCGTGCCGTGGACGCGGGACGCGGCGGCGAGGCGCAAGGCGACGCTGGCGGCGCAGCGGCAGGCGCGCAGGGACCTGACGGCGCACGCGCGCGCGCTGGCGGGCGGGGCGGACGGCGATGCGTCGTCGCAGAGCGAAGACGAGGACGCGATGGACGGGGAGGCGGCGGCCGCGCGGAAGGAGGCGGGCGCGAGCAAACGCCGTACGCGCGAGGAGCGCGTCAAGCGGCGCCGCGAGCGCTTCTGCAGACAACTGATGGTGCCCGAGTGGATGGTGGACACGCCGCGCGACCTGAACGGCAGCGGCAGCGCCACGGGCGGCGGCTGGTACGTGCTGCCGCGGCCCGAGGGCAAGCGCTGCCTCGTGGTGGCCAGCAGCGGGCGGACCATTGCGCGCATCCAGTCGGGCAGCGTGCTGCGCAAGTTCCCCTCGGCGCTGCCCGGCGGCTCGCACAAGACGAACCGCGGGAACGACGCCTACTGCATCCTCGACTGCATCTTCCAGGAGCAGAACGCCACCTTCTACGTGCTCGACGTCATGTGCTGGAAGAGTTACCTGCTCTACAACTGCACCACCGAGTTCCGCTGGTACTGGGCGCGCGACAAGCTCGCCGAGGGCACCACGGACGTCGTCGCCCCCGCCAACCCCTACCGCTTCCTGGTGCGTCGCCCACACTTCCATGCATACGATCGGACTTACACGGATGAACCAACTGACGGAATGGTGCTACGCAGCCAATCCCGTGCTACGAGAGCGACCCAGCAGGCATCCAGGCGGCCTACGCGACCACGTTCCCATTCATCAAGTGCGTCAGCTTCTCTGGAAGAACCCCCGTGCCGTTCATGCGACTGACTCGCCTCGCTATGGTAATCGACAGGGACGGCTTGCTGTTCTACTTGAAGGCGGCGCACTACGAGATGGATCTGTCGCCGCTCGCGCTCGTGTGGAAGGACCACGTCACGAGTCGGTACTTTGTCTACACGGAGAAGCCGTCGATCGTCCTGCGGCTCGACGCCGCGCGGGAGTTCACGACGCTTGAAGGGATCGCGCTTCACACAGTGGATGACGCCTTCGTCCTCCAGCACGAGGTACCGTTGCGTAGCTTCTACTGCTCCATGGATACAGCACAGCGGCTGACTGGGTGTTGTGATCGACTGCGCAGCTGAGCGAAGGAGATCTGGCCAAGTTCACGTTCGACGAGTTCGAGCCTAGTGCCGACCTGCAACACCCCCACCTTCGCGGGCTGACGTTCGTCCGGCGCTGCTCCCCGCAGCGAGCGCTGGCGGACAGCTGGACGAAGATCCTGTTCCAGTACAACGCGCGCACTGGTGGCGTGCAGATCGCCCAAATCCTCGAGGTACGCAACGGGTGAGATCGCTGTCAGTGGCGGCAGCACCTGACGTGATGTTTGCTTGGTGTCTCTCACCAGGCTGCGCAAGCGTCGGTGGTCGAAGCGGAGATGGTCGGGTAGAGGTGAGCGCCTCGGGAGCTGTAGTGATATGCTCGCTCGCGACGGCGGTGCGCGAGCTGTTACGAGTAGGAATAGTCTCTCGCTCGCCCCTGGCTGTGCCCCCGAACAATCATATTGCCGCGAAAGAAGGGCATCAAGGACGGTGGGTGCTGCAACTCGTGCCGGTGGTGCATCCGCTGGTTTTGACTCGTTGTTGATGCGCGCGCCTGCCCAGTTTGGCCGGGCTCGCTCAGGTCGGAGAGCACCTCGTCAACTTTTCCTCGCGGCAGCTCCGGCAATTGCCGCGGCCGCCGCTCCTGCTGTCTCCGCGCCTGCTTGTGGCTCAGCAATATCGGCGGCGCCGAGACGGACTCCCGGCCCTCGTCCTCCAGCGGGAAGAGATTCTTCTGCTGCTGGAGCTGGATGATGGCTTCCTCGCTAGGGATCCGAGACCGTTTCTGCTGACGCGAGCGACGGACGGGAAGACCCATGAGCAGCGCGAACTTCCGAGAGTCGCGCGCGAGATACGGCTCGGGCTCGACGTCCTCCAGCGCCACAGCCTCGGCGAATGGGACCGTGTACGGCGAGTGCGACGGACGCTGAAGCGCCTGCAGCTGCCGCTGGTTCATCAGTCGCCGTTGGATGGACGGGAGGAAGTCTTCGCTTGGCAGCTTGGAGCTCGGGAAGAACGGCTCGAACGTCGAGTACAGCTCGGCCAGGTACTGGCGTCGCTCCTCTTCCTCCAGCTCTCGCCGCCGAAGCTCTCGCATGGCACGGCGGGACCGCTCGTCCTCGGCAGTCATCTCGGTGATCTCCAGCAGCATGCGCTTCATTTTCTGCGCGGCGGCTGCGCGTATCGCCCGGCGTTCGGCCTGTGCAACGGCGTCCTCGTGTTCCATCCCGCGCCGATCGGCTTCAAGCTGAGCGAGCAATCGCTGCTGAGCGAGTTCCTCCTGCGCCATGCGCCGCTGCTCGTCCTCCACGCGCTGGAGCTCGAGCTCGAGTCTTCGCTGTGCCTCCAACTCGGCTTGATGGAGCAGCACCTTCTTGAGTTCGGTCGTCCGCATGCGGCGAGCCTGCAGCGCCTTCTCCTCCTTCTCCTTCTCGATGCGCAGGCGCTCGGCTTGGCGCTCGGCCTCGAGGATCCGCTCGGCTTCCTGCTGGTCAAGCAGCCGCTGGCGCTCCCGCTCCTGCTCCAGTCGCTCCTCCTCCTCGATCTCCTCGTCGCCGTTGTCAACTCCGCTGCCCGCCCCGCCCCAGCCAGTCGCGGAGAGGAAGCGGAAGTGGATGGGGAGGCTGCCGAAGAAGTACGAGCGCGAGAAGTCGGAGCGCTTGGGCTTGACCATGGCCGCGTTGTCCATCTCGTCGTCGCTCTCCTCCTCCACGTACGCACCCAAGGCTCGCGACAGCTCGTCTTCGGCCGTCATCAGGTCGATTTCGCTCGCGATTCGCAGCCGCGCGGCCTCCTCAAGCTGCCTCTGCTCCTGTTCGTCGTTGTCGCTGACAAGTTGCTGACCGGCGTCCTCATTCCGTTGCTGCTCGGCGTTGGCCGCATCGGTCATACTCGTGGATCCATCCTCCGTGGAGGCTTCGTCTACACTTGTGGCTTCCTCCTGGGCCGGATCGGGGCGGCTGAAGCAAAAAGGACTGGTGATAGGCACCGGGAGGAGCGTGTACAGGAGCGGCGTTGGCAGCTTGCCGTACTTGGCGACGCTCGCGACGCGACTCCGGCGCTTGAGGAAGAAGAGCTTCTTCTTGAGGAAGGCGTGCCGCGTCGAGTCGGACTTGAAGTACTGCTGAACGAAGTGCTCGAGTGTCGCGGCGGCGTCCACGTTACCGCCACCAGCCTCAGCCTGCTGCTGCTGCGATTGGCGGAGCAGCTCGACGATCGCGGTGTCTCGAGAAGCCTCGCCGATTTCGCGGTCCAGGAAGGCCTTGCGGTGCTGGTTGCTGCTGGACTTCCACCACGGGAGGAACTTGCCGGCGAGCGAGAAGATGTCGAAGTCCTCGAGACTCACGCTCGACAGGTCGGGCAGCTCGATCTCGGACTTCATGGCGGCCACCTGCACCTGCGGGTCCAGCAGCGCGAGCGCCACCTCCTTTTGCCGGTTCACTTGGCTCGTGTTCTCCCACGACATGGGATCGTCCAGCGCGGCCGATCGCTCCATCACCATGTCCTCAAACACGAACACGGCGGGGATCGGCTGCGGTTCCGTCGGGTCATCGGCTGTTTCTCTCGCGCGGAGTTCGAGCTCGGTTTCCGTGGCGGCGACGACGCCCAGCCGGTGCTCCAAGTAGTCGGCGCGCTCTTCGAGTCTCTCGCGGAGCAGGAGTTGGTCGCCGGCGTGCGTTTGCACCACCGTCGAGCGTCCCAGCGCGTACCACGTGACGAACTCCCGCCACGCGAGCGACGAGGACAGGCCGACCTGGTCGCTGAGTGGAGCCGATCGGCCGTGCGCGTCAAGCTGCTGGTGGACGACTGGGTCGCGCGCGGCGAACGCGAGTTCCTCGAGCAGAAAGGTCTCTCGGACGCGCTGACGGTGCATGCGGCTGGCGAGGAACCAGCGCGAGAAGGCGTTGACCACGAGGTCGGGCTTGGTGTGCTCGCTCGGCTCGAACTCGTGCACTTGCGGGACCTGGATGCCCTCGGCCTCGGCGAGCTGGCGGGTGGCGCGCGACTTGGCAGCGGCCATGAGCTCCAGGAGGCGCTGCCGCTCTGACAGGCCCTCCCAAGAGAGGAAGTGGGCGTCCCAGTCGCTGTGTTTGGCCGTGCGCGCGTCTCCCGAGCGGCTCGCGGCGCTCCTGGCCGCCTTGCGGGGGCGTTGACCGGCGCGGAAGTCGAGCAGGAAGGTCGCGCCGTCGTCCAGCTCCTCGAGCGCCACGATGGCCGCCTTGGTGGGCCCGAGCCGCGGCCGGCCAGCGTCGGCAGCCGTCCCAGCGCGCTCCTCCTCCGCGCCGTCCGGAGGACTCCAGTCGTCGTCGATGGCGTCATTGGCGCTCCCGCTGGTGGTGATGACGGCACACTTAGTCTGCCGCGGACGCGCCGCGTCGGCCGTGAAGGCGGACCGGTACACGCGCGGCTTGGCCCGCTGGAAGCTGCTGGGCAGCGAGTGCGCGTACGGTGCGAAGGCGGGCGTCTGCGCCTGCTCCTCGGCCTGCGCCGGCGCCGCCAGCAGCCACGAGGGCCCCTCCAGCCGCACGCCGGTGCCCACGCGCAGCCGCGTCTCCATGGCGTCGCTCCAGCTGTGTGTCAGTCGAATATGGATAAAAGTCGCTGGCTGTATCAATGTCAGAAATAGCTCTTTGGCGGGCTTCAACCAGTTATACCGCGTGCGATTGGTCGAATGGCGTCCATAAACACTCTTTCACAGCTTCTAATTGGTTAAAACCCAGCTATCAGCACACAATACCGCCCAATCACAGATTGACCGTCACTCTGGTCCATCAAAGCGACCGTCACTCCGGCATCGCCGACTCGGTTGGTGTTCCAAGCGTCACATCACACCCGGCGGCATCAAGAAGGCATTGCTCTTCCTGCCTCCTCTTCTTCCTACCGCTGCTGCTGCTGCTCTTCGCGGCTCCACATACACTCGGAGACGCGATGGGCCGCACGGGCCAGAAGGTGCAGAAGGGCTCGCTCGGCGCGGCGCTGCTGCGCACGCAGAAGAAGACGTCGGCCACGGCTACGACCGACATCCAGTCGAGCGCCGGCAAGCACGTGTCGGCGCGTGACGGCGGTGACGCGACCGTGGCGCTGGCCTCCTACCTCGAGGGCTCCTCGCTCGTGCGTCTGATGTCTGCCTTCCTCCTGCTGCATGCGTCTGCCGGACTAACGCCTGCCTCTCCTTCTCCTCCTACTTCTGCCATTGACAGGACGACTTCCTGGCCAGCGCCGTGCTGGCCAACCGCGAGTTCACGGCCGTCAAGGAGCGCGTGCTGCTTATGGAGGAGCCCGACGACGGCGCCGTGCTCGTCCAGTGCGTCTCCTCCTTCTCTCCTTCTCTCCTCCTCGTCACCTATCGCTCCCACGCAACTGACACCTGCTTGACGCCCGCTTGATTCCCGACAGGAAGAACGCGCTGCCGGTGCCCGAGATGAGCTTCCAGGAACTCAAGGTACCTCGGCGGCCGTCCTGGGACGCGAGCACGACGGGCGCCGAGCTGAACCGGCGCGAGAAGGAGGCGTTCCTCAATTGGCGGCGCGACATCGCCATGATCGAGGAGGCGACCGAGCACCTCGAGGTGACGCCGTTCGAGAAGAACCTCGAGGTCTGGCGCCAGCTCTGGCACGTGCGCGAGCGCAGTGACGTGGTCGTGCAGATCGTGGACGCGCGCAACCCGCTCTTCTACCGCTCCAAGGACCTGGACGCGTACGCGCGCGAGGGCGAGACGCCGCGCCGCACGCTCCTCGTGGTCAACAAGTCGGACTTCCTCAGCGACGCGCAGCGCGAGTGCTGGGGCGACTTCTTCCGGCACGAGGGCGTGCCCGTCGTCTTCTTTTCGGCCAAGGACGCGCAGGCCGAGATCGACGACGAGATGAAACAGCTCAAGCACGCGCAGGCGCTCCAGCCCGGCGACAACAGCGACGAGGAGGAGGAGCAGGACGAGGAGGACGACGACGCCCCCGTGACGCCCCCGCCCGCGCCGTCCGCTGCGGTCGAGACGCCGAGCGAGACGCCGAGCGAGGCGCCGTCGCCGTACCCGGTGCTGTCGCGCGTCGAGCTGCTGGACTTCTTCTCCGAGCTGGCGGGGACCGTGCTGGGCGAGGTGGGCGTGCGCGCCAAGGACATGGGGCTCATCAAGTTCGGCATGGTGGGCTTCCCGAACGTGGGCAAGAGCTCGGTCATCAACGCGCTGCTTGGCGCGTCGACGTACTCGCACAAGACGCAGCGCGTGGCTGTCGGCGCCACGCCCGGCAAGACGAAGCACTTCCAGACGCTCGTGCTGTCGGACCGCGTCATGCTGTGCGACTGCCCGGGGCTCGTCTTCCCGAGCTTCGTCAACTCCAAGGCCGAGATGTACTGCTGCGGCGTGCTCCCCATCTCGCAGCTGCGCGACCACGTCGGCCCGTGCCAGCTCATGGTGCGCCGCATCCCCAAGCGCGTCTTCGAGCACACATACGGCATCAAGATCGCCGCCTCCAAGACGGCCAAGGAGACGGACGCCGTCGGCGTCTACGCGCTGCTCGAGGCCTACGCGCGCAACCGCGGGTTCACGACCACGGGCAAGGGCGGCCCGGACACGTCCCGCGCGGCGCGCGACCTGCTGCGCGACTACGTCAGCGGCAAGCTGCTCTACTGCCACCCGCCGCCGGGCGTGGCGGACGCGGCGCTGTTCGACATCCACGCGCTGGCGCTGGAGCGTTTCCCAGGGCTGGCGCCGGTGTCGACGGCGCCGGACGGCGAGCAGGAGGACGGAGGAGACGCCGCCGACGCGGTGGACGAGATCGACTTCGACACGGCCAGCGAAGACAAGCGCGCCGTGAGCAAGCGGCTCAAGCGCCACGGCCGCAAGGGCCGCAAGGGCCGCGACAAGAACCCGTACGAGGACTCGGACCTGCCGCACGACGCCGTGGCCGTGGCCGTCAACCAGGGCGGCAAGAAGCGGCTGGACAAGCGGCGAGGCCCCCAGTCGCTCGGCTAGGGTCCTGTCGGTCAGTTCGTTCTGGGCTCGAGGCGGTCAGGAACCAACACGGGAATGCATTTTCAGCTGAAGTTCATGTATTTCCCGGCGCCGCCTGCTGTCTAAACACGTACATACATGCCAGTCGCTGCGACGTCGTTCCCCCACGCACCGCGCGGTCGAGCACACACGAGACTGGCGGCAGCTAGTGCTTCTGGTCCTCGTCCATCGTGTCGGCGTTGTAGGTGAAGCCCGGGAACTGGGCCTTGTCGCGCGCCGTGGCGCTCATGTTGGTGGTGACGACCGAGTCGACGGGCTTCTCGGCCGTGAACTCGACGTCGAAGTTGCTCGTGTCCATGGACCCGAGGCGGTTGGGCGGCTTGAACTCGGGCACGACCTCGCGGCGCATGATGGCCTCCCAGTCCATGCCCTTGAAGAACGGGTGCGCCTTGATCTCCTCGGCGTCCGTGGGGCCCGAGCCGAGCCGGTCGGCCACCTTGCGCGTCAGCAGACCCGTGAGCAGGTCCTTGGCCTCGGCCGACATGAAGGACGGGAACCGCAGCGGCGCGTTGAGGATCTTGTCGTACATGCGCTGCATGTTCTGGTCGTAAAAGGGCGGCAGGCCCGTGAGCATCTCGTAGATGAGCGTGCCGAGCGACCACCAGTCGACGGCCTTGCCGTGGCCCTTGTTCTCCAGGATCTCGGGTGCCAGGTACTCGGGCGTGCCGCAGAACGTCTTGGTGCCGCCGACGGCGCCCGCGCCCGTGACCGCCTCCTTGGACAGCCCGAAGTCCGTCAGCTTGATGTGGCCCTCGAGGTCCAGCAAAATGTTCTCGGGCTTGAGGTCGCGGTAGATGATGTCGTGCCGGTGCAGCTCCTGCAGCGCCAGTACGATCTCGGCCGCGAACAAGCGCGCCTTCTGCTGCGAGAAGCGGCGGTCCTTCTTGAGCCAGAAGAAGAGCTCGCCGCCGCCGCAGTAGTCCATGACCAGGTACAGCTTCTCGGGCGTCTGGAAGGCGTACGAGAGCGTCGTCAGGTACGGGTGCTTGATGTTCTGCAGGATGGACCGCTCCGTGCGCGTGTGCAGCAGCTGGTTGCGCTTGACGAGCGCCTGCTTGCGCAGCGTCTTCATGGCGAAGATGGTCTTCGTGTCCTTCTTGCGCACCATCATGACCTTGCCGAACGAGCCCTTGCCCAGCACCTTGAGCAGGTCGAAGTCCTCCACGTTCACCTTGACCATCGGCCGCGCCGCCGACCCCATGTCCTCGATCGCCACCTGCTCAATCTTCTCCAGGTCGTCCTCCTCCAGGTCCGCTGCGCCATCATACATCGTCCCATCAGCACCCATACACCCCACAAGAGATCAAACCCTATAAACGCACACTCGGCCTCATCCCCGGAGGACGACGGCGGCGCCTGCTGCTGCTGCTGCTGCTGCTGCTGCTTGTACTGCTGCTGGTACTGCTGGAACTGGTGCTGCTGGTGCTGCTGTGGCGCCCCCGGAGGGTACGCCGTGCTGCTCTGCGGCGGGTACGACGGCGCGGCCGGCGCGCTGACGCCGGCGTCGCGGCCGCCGGTCGCGGCCTGCTGGCCGAACTTGAAGCCGCGCGAGTCGCTCTTGATCGGCGGGCGCATGCTGCGGCCGCCCTTGGAGCCCTTGTTGCCCATTGTGCGGGGGTGGCTGGCGTCTGGGGGCGGGGGGAGGATAAGAGGAAGAGACGGTCGACCACGTGGACGGAAGGAGCGGGAATGACCCGAGGCGGCGCGGAAGGACGAACGTGTCGTCCTCTCGAAGGGTGGGGGAGGCAGAGTGATGGTCGTGTCGTCCGTCGTGAGGGGTCGGGGTCTCGCACGACTTATTTGGATGCTCGAGCTTGGTTTGACTATGTGGGATCGAGAGGTGCAACGCATGAATGCATACTGCATCATTGGAGGGGTTGGTCCAATGAACGTATCAGATGATAACAGTATAGTAAGAGACGCAATATCCTATACACTGCAGAATATGATCTGCATTTCGAAACCTATTTTTGGAAGGAACGAGAATGATGGTGACGATGTAGTGAAATTACGCTGAAAAACTATTTTTATACCATTAAGGGGAGCAATTGTTTATGTGGATGAAAAATATACTATTGAAAATAGATTACAATAATGGGTTCCAGTATAATATTATTCGATACATTCAATTTTGAATGATGCCAGCTTTGGGGGTTTAGACTTGAATGGCACCAAACCCCTCCCAACCAGGTTGTCTCATTTAAATTCGCACGCTGGTCAATTGTTGAAATAGCCTTGGGATTTCCCTATATTTTGCTAAAAGTTATTGCCGCAGTAGGACAATTATGTTTCTAAACCATAGATAATTGATTTCATCCCACGCGGTTATATTTCAGTCATGCAACTTCAACATCAGCGGGGCCGGTGTTCGAGGCGGCTCTGGCAGACCTCGCAGTCGCAAATCTACCGGCCAGGCCTCACTCATGCTTTCGCCCCGCCGTTTTCTTCGTGTATTTGCTCACGCCTGCGCTCCAGACCTCGTACCGCTGGCGCGCGTCGTACGTTGGGTGCACGATGTACCCGACGCATCGGCTGCGCTAGCACAACGGGGAGATAGTCGGCGGAGCGCGGGCTACCAGCTCGCCCGCGCACCGCCCGTGGCAGATGGTGGCCTTCGTTACAGGCTTCTCCGACTGGCGCGAGGCGCTCGCGTGTGAGTGGTTTGATGTTTATGTCACTGGAGATATGACTGACGTGGCTTTATTGTGTTAGTTGAAGCGAAATCGATTCCTGATTCTGCGGCGACGGGCTTGGGCGTGGGGTCTAAGGGATCGCCGAAGCGCAAGCCTCAGGAGCTCTTCTTGCTCCTATGGGCGACACGCTGGGTCCAACGCGGTCTCCGGGTGGTTTTCACCGCCCCGGAGACCCGCAATGTCGCCCGCTCGCTCGGCCGCTTCTACAGATGACCAGCGGGGGCGACGGTGTCAACGCTTGTCGCCCAGCAGGGCGGACGCAATGGGGTTCTCGCTGTCGAGATGCCCGCCCCGCCTCCCGCACCCAGTCCGCTGACGCAGGCCCCAGAGCTCCGCGGCCGGCAGGTCACCAACAGCCAGCTCGCGGAGGCGTGCTTCTTGAAGGTGGCCCCCAAGGAGCACAGGTGCCGGCTGTGCGGCACCTGTCTGCGCGCGGACACTGCACGAGGGTACGCCAACCTGGTGCAGCACCTCCGGGGCTACCACTGCGGGCTCCTCGAGCTTTGACCACGGCCGACGTCCTGCCGTCGAGCTCCTGCATATGAACTCCTGGTAGTCAAGACCAAGATGCATAATGTGAGTGAATGAAACTAGTTCGTTGTGTTACAAATTGTGTGTCTGACTTGGGCTGCCGACGGCCTCGTCCTCGCGTGGAGACCGTGACTGCAGCGCGACACCGACAACACGGCGTGCGGATTCGGCGGCGGCGCACGCGCCGCATCCATGGCCAGCGACTCGACGTAGCGCCGCACCAGCTCGTTCACGCGCGAGAAGATCGCCTGCTCCTGCGGGCTCGGCGCGCCAACTCGAAGCGCCGGCGGCCGAGGCGTCCACGGGGGAGACAGTCACCTCCGACGCCGCTACAGTTGAAGTCGAGGCAGAAACTGCGGCGGCCGCGACTGCCGCGCGTCTGCCGGTCCTACCCTGCCGGCTTGATCATTCGGTGAGCGGCGTCGGCAGCGAGCCGCGAGCACACACGCGCTCCGGAGACGGTGCGCGGGTGCGACTCGTCATTAGGTCAGTGTCCCGTGTCTGGAGGCTGGCAGGCGACGGCTGGAGACCGTATACACGCGCAGGAAGGACAACGCGAGTTGAGCTCCGGTGACAATGGCGATGGTGTCAGCGTCACGTTCGTCATGGGATCCGTGAGTAACAATCTCCTGAGGTCATGACACAGGTGACACCTCACCACCCGGTCAGCGCGAACAGGGCCGGATTGTGCCAAGCGAACCCCGAGTTGCTGGATATTCCGTCGTCGATCGATGGACAGCGCTGCGCTATGTCTTGGTGTCCCCACCTAGGTCAGCTCGCGGTCTTCGCCAACACGGATTGATCGGCCGAGAGTGAGGCCTGACCATCTTGCTCCCATCAGAGACAGCAAGGGCAAGTCGCACAGCTGGGCAGCCAAGCAAGCCAGCCGACAAACTCCCCTTTCAGCCGTCGGTGGAGTCGCTCACTTTCCAATTTGCCTCGACGACAACTACCCACCCACCCACTTCCCTCACCCATCGCCCTTCGCAATGGTCTCCGCTGCCTCGACCCTCGTGGCTCTCGCCTCGACTGTCGCCCTCGCCTCAGCCACGGATGTCTTCTCACTCGCTGTCGGCGACTACTACCGCCCGAAGGGGACCGATGTCGTCTCGGGATTTGTGGGCGCCACCACGCCCTACCGCCGCTCCCCGACGGCTCCACGTGGCAACCAGTTTCAAAGGTGAAGCTATTGAAGTTCGCCAGCACATCCCGAGAATCCAGTTGAGATTCGATGACGCTTTTAACATTGCATTGACTATGACACAAGCCTTCTAAGCTCACCATGGACAGCCGTGGGCTCTAGACGCAGCGAGTCCTTCATTCTCCAATTCTCTCCAAGCCTCCGAGATGTTTTCCAACTTCGAAGACTTCCGTCTTTCGCGTCAGGCCGCAGCCGAGTGGCGCTGCGTTGAGCTCCTGATGCAAGCAGCCAACCTCTTCGAGTGGGAAGACGATCTCGTCCAGAACGTATTTCTCATCGGCCCTCTCAACGACGACGCCGAGAGACGCCTCTACGCCGCCTATCTCGACCGTTACTACTTCCACTGGCAGCAGAGCTTCGCCCCAGTCACGCGTCCTCAGCAGCCCATCGTCGAACCTGACGAGACCGAGAGCGAGGACAACGCCCCCACACAGCCCTTCGTCGACCCGACGAGACTGAGAGCGAGGACGACATCCCTGACCAGCCCTTAGTCGACCCCGACTAGACCGAGAGTAAGGACGAAGAAGAACCAGAGAACTTCAGCTCGAGCGCTACACCGAATGCTACTCCGACTACGGCTCTGGCTGCTGCTCCGACTGCTGCTTCACGCAAGCGCGGTCGCCGAGATGAAGAATCCCCAATCGAACCAATCGCCAAGAGGACTCGCAGCGCGGCTCGCATGAGCTCTCGCTAACTGTAAAAGCGTAGGAGCATTCGCACCCAACGTCAAAATACGCTTTCAACATCGTTTTGTTTTTGATTCATGTCGGGGTCTTCCGTAAACATCAAAATTGAAACTGTATTGAGGTTGCATGTTGTGCAATTGCAATGTTCCTTGCTCTCATATCCTCTTGGGCATTATCCTATCACTTCTACCAAGCGTTTGACAATTGTGAACGGTAAAATTGACTAATGCTTAGCGATGGAGTCGAAACCGACGTTGAGAATGAAAGGCGCCTGTCAAAATGGGATTCATTTGCTAAATTAATGTTTTATAATGGACCGTGTTCGTGCCCAAAACTGAAAAAAAAAAAAAAACATTTTTACGGTGTGGAATATTTTGCTCCGAATTAGACACGCAGAGGTCCGTTTTGCGTACCAAAAAAGAGGGACGGGTGAGTGATAAAAAATACCAAGAGGGTCCGAATTAGACCCCAAGGAGTCGGAATAAGACCAATTCCGTGGATTTGTACCTTCATCCGTAGGTTTTGCGCAACGGCTTCACCTTTTATCCCCTAATCCTGCATAATTAGGGTAAATGACCGGGTTTTCGAACGAGAGGGAAAACGTACTGATTTTAAAAGGGTTGGCGTCCCTCTTACGGACCTGGTTTTTATGGATCCCATACAGTTTCCAAGAGAGATCTCGTTTTGACCCCTCAAAATGACTACATACGGGATTTCATGGACGCTAAAATATATCACATCTCCGTGATCATTTCCACTTTTTCTGATTATAACCTGTAATATCGGAAGATCCGTGGGTATTAGTATATTTAAATTAAGAGGGTTTTGTAAATACAAACAACAAGATGTCGTCCTCCTATGGACTCTCCGCAGCCCTTGTTGAAGCGGCCACGCCGGCGTGCAGGAGCGGACGCCGCTGCTGATGGCCAAGCCGGAGAAGAGGTCCACCTGCTGGTGTGGTTCTGA